>JBAIZL010000006.1:48647949-48790449 GCA_036971475.1 Prosapia bicincta
TAAGTCTGTCAGTCTCCTAGTCCAAAAAATCTAAATCTAAATCTATATATGTCACAATATACTTATATTTTTATATGTGTGTTTATAACCTTCAAAAAACATGCACGTATTTTGTTCAAGTTCACCAAAAAAGTCTAACTTAACCATAAACAAGATGGTAAGAGCCAAACCTATTGTTTACTTGCGCAAAGACATTTTTGTAAGAACACCGCAAAACATTGATTCTTTCAAGTATCATTAAAAGTCAGTTAATCTTATCGGAGAACTGTAAGATAAAGTACTTTGATCAAATTTTGTTCACATTGATAAGTAATAATTGATGGGATTTTTCTTGTCATT
Organism: Prosapia bicincta; assembly: GCA_036971475.1. NCBI lineage: Eukaryota > Metazoa > Arthropoda > Insecta > Hemiptera > Cercopidae > Prosapia > Prosapia bicincta. The sequence continues at coordinate 48,648,289 of JBAIZL010000006.1, forward strand.
CGATAAACATTTGAAGTGCAAACTTCATGACAGCCAGTCTAATACAACGCACGATAAAAGAAATAAATTTCCCTTCGTCGCTAAATTGCTACAACTCTAACGGCTAGTTTTGAGTTTCTTGTATTATAAAATAGGATATCCTTTGGACACTTCTATTCCACCACTTTACAAAGCGTTGAAAACAAGTATATTTCACGTAAGGTACCTCAACTGCGCGATATCATAATTGCTCTTTATTCCCAGTGAAAACTAGGTAAAGTTATTTTAATAAATATATTAAACATTATTGTTTTCAAGAAATACTATTTTCATTTTTTTATTCTTACTGAAATTTCTATATGCTTTTATCCACATGAAGAAAAATCATATTCGTTAGATAAAACCTTTCCTTACCTTTCATATACGATAAACATCTGTGACTATTATCTGAAACACTAATCAAAATAGAAGGCTAAAGTATAACATGAAGAAACATTTTTTTATGAAGGAAAATATGGTTGACAAATGAGTTAATTGAAATCTATTATAACAACATAAACATACAGACAACTACAATGTGGTAATTATTTAACCTGAAACTGGATACAAATTGATTTGAAATTACATCATAATAAACTATTATATTGAATTGGAGTAAATTTAAATTTACATCGTTAGAAGTATTTAGATAAAACTAATAACTAAACAAACGAAAATAATAAACGTAGTAGAGTAATGTAACATATATAACAATCACAATTTACATACTAGAACACACAAAAAATATCTAACTCCAGCAAACAAACGAGAAAACAAACAAGAATCAAACAAAGAGATAAAAATATACATACATACAATATATTATTAACCAATTAACAATGCAAAGAATATTTTGATTGATATATTTAACCTATTTACGAATCATTTATAATTGCTAGACTGTTTATTAAGTTAATTTCCAATGCTAATACAATATTTTGTAAATTATGTACGATTTCCGAATAATTTCTGTCCCTAGAGATGAATTCATTATCAATTATGTTATACAATTATTAAATACAAATTTTTGTCTCAATTATTTTGTATGCTAAAACAAAAAACCGAGATGAGAAGTGTTTATCTCTATTAATATTGTGTCTATGTTCACGTATACATACCAACCATTGTCTCTTTGTCTTACATACAGGAAACCGTCACCATTCATAGTCTCAAAATGAACTATTTTGTTACACAGCACTTAAACGAAACTACGATATACATATTTCATGGTTACCCCTGCATTGGTCGTCCGGGTTACTGTATCACACGATCTATGTCTTCTTTTTTATTGCCATTACCACCTGTCTAAGTAATCACCCGCGAGCAAGCACTTAGCTACACTCACATATCACGTATACAATACGTTCTTGTTGAAATAAGGATATCTGACGTAAATACCAGGGTTTGACCGAAAATTCCCGTTGTAAGCACGAAATTATTATTTACCGCTTTAAATTTAATATTTTTAATTTAGGGCTATAGCCTCAACCCTGGTACTCTAACCCAAAAATTCCCTCTTTCAGAATAAACCCATAATGACATTTATTTTATAATTTTTCTAATCTTTTTTTTAAATTCTAGTATTAGCCCACACTCTCCCTATATATATTTATATAAATTGTTTAAATTTTCAAACGTTAGTGAAACACTTTTTATTTATCCACTTAAGTTCAAATACATTTTGTTTTATTTTGTAGTGGACGACATTTTATGGTAATAGAGTTTTTTTTCCAATATTAATGAATTATTTAATTTTAATAAAATACTTCGCTTTCTATTTTATAGAAATATCACCACTTGATATTGTGATTCTGTCTGTCTTGTATATGCATATACATGTTTATATTAATAAATATACAAAAACCTCTTAACCACAAACTTTCTTTATTCTACCCTTATGTACATTTCAGTTACCAAGTAGCCATCCTCCGAGGGAAAACATACGTATGTTATCCCTCTGAGGATGGTTACTTGGTAACTGAAATGTACATAAGGGTAAAATAAAGAATGTTTGTGGTTAAGAGGTTTTTGTGTATTTATTATTAAATTCACCCACAGTATTTTTTAATAAATAGTAATGTTTATATTAATTGTAAATATTTAATAAGAAGTAAGTTAAATCAATTTTTTCTTGATTGACCTAGGTTGGAACTGACTTTTTTTTAACATTATTTGGTTATATCTTGCCTATACAGTAGAGTCTCGAAAAATTCCGAGTCAAGATATTTCGAGCTTCTTTTAAATTCGAGCCTATTTCTATTTGAGCCTACTTTATTTGAAGAGAAATGATGAGTCGGGCTTCCAAGAATAGTTTATAGCCATACGGTATTCAAAGGAAATGAATCGGGCTTACAAGAAATTCTTAAATCAGTACAGTATGCAAAGAAAATGAATCGGGCTTCCAAGATGTGTTTTTGTCAATGCGGCATGCAAAGGAAATGAATCGGGCTTACAAGAAATGCTTAAATCAGTACAGTATGCAAAGAAAATGAATCGGGCTTCCAAGATGTGTTTTTGTCAATGCGGCATGCAAAGGAAATGAATCGGGCTCACAAGAAATGCATAAATCAGTACAGTATGCAAAGAAAATGAATCGGGCTTCCAAGATGTGTTTTTGTCAATGCGGCATGCAAAGGAAATGAATCGGGCTTACAAGAAATGCTTAAATCAGTACAGTATGCAAAGAAAATGAATCGGGCTTCCAAGATGTGTTTTTGTCAATGCGGCATGCAAAGGAAATGAATCGGGCTTACAAGAAATGCATAAATCAGTACAGTATGCAAAGAAAATGAATCGGGCTTCCAAGGTGTGTTTTTGTCAATGCGGTATGCAAAGGAAATGAATCGGGCTTACAAGAAATGCTTAGATCAGTACAGTATGCAAAGAAAATGAATCGGGCTTCCAAGATGTGTTTTTGTCAATGCGGCATGCAAAGGAAATGAATCGGGCTTACAAGAAATGCATAAATCAGTACAGTATGCAAAGAAAATGAATCGGGCTTCCAAGGTGTGTTTTTGTCAATGCGGTATGCAAAGGAAATGAATCGGGCTTACAAGAAATGCTTAGATCAGTACAGTATGCAAAGAAAATGAATCGGGCTTCCAAGATGTGTTTTTGTCAATGCGGCATGCAAAGGAAATGAATCGGGCTTACAAGAAATGCATAAATCAGTACAGTATGCAAAGAAAATGAATCGGGCTTCCAAGATGTGTTTTTGTCAATGCGGCATGCAAAGGAAATGAGTCGGGCTTCCTAGAAATTCTTATATCAGTACGGTATGCAAGGGAAATGAATCGGGCTTCCAAGATATGTTTTTATCAATGCGGTATTCAAAGGAAATGAGTCGGGTTTCCAAGAATTGTTTTTATCAACGCGGTATGCAAAGGAAATGAGTCGGGCTTCCAAGAAATGCCTATATTAGTACGGTTTGCTAAGGAAATGAATCGGGTTTCCAAGATATGTTTTTATCAATGGGGTACGCAAAGGAAATGGGTCGGGCTTCCAAGAAAAGCTTATATCAGTACGGTATGCAAAGGAAATGTGTCGGGCTTCTAGAAATGTTTACATCAATATGGTTTGCAAAGGAAATGAGTCGGGTTTCCAATCAATGTTCATATAAATTTGGATAGAAACTCATTCAGTGCATTTTTTTAAATACCTACAGTATTAGGGTTCATTATAACTCCTAAGGGGGTCTCATTTATTTTCATCCAATATCGAGACTCTACTGTATATCTATTTTTAATCTCTTTGTTTTGTTTTAATTCAATAATTATTCTCCTTTTTACTTACGAACGTTCTTCTATATACGTATTTTATTCCAATTTATTAGGCCTACTTGTGTTTAAACATCAGGCCGTTACTGCGAAGAGTGGATACGAGAGACTGAAAGTACCTGAAGACGGGCAGGTAAGCAATCACAGCATGTCCGGACCAACAAAACACTGTGTTACAATAAATTGTCTAAATAGAAATTCTCACTAGTTTTTGAAATGTAATGCAATTAAACTTTTACTTTAAAAAGTATAGGTTATTATATAATTTGATTTGAAATTCGTATTTTAAATTTTTAAATCAATTTCCAATTTTAAATTATTGATTATACTTAAAACATTGTTTTCATCAATTAGTTTATTAAATTTTTGCATACAATATACGTTTACTCAATTACAATAACAATCCTTTAGAGTTTTAAAAAAAATGTTTCTTATCAATAGTTTTACTTCGATAATAATATTGTTTAGAACAGCGCCTAAATCAAGTAACAGCTGGCATTGGAGTTACGTGGCTGCCCGTTAGGGTCTCCACTGACCTAATTTTCTGATACGTCTTCCTTGTTGCACAACGCTTAGTCATTCTTGCTTGCTTCTACCGCGGACCTCATTGCCCTTTGTTTTTCAACCGCGAGTTAAACCGCCGTAAACTTCCAATAACCGCATTTTACCTGTACATTACCTTCGTTAGTATTTCACCAAGTTTCAAGTGCCCTTTTAACAGTGTTTACCCGCGATTTAGGTTTGTAACAAGTGCGTGAGTGAATAGTATAACCTAGGTACGCTGCACCTTAAACGATTTCATCATCGAACGCCATTAGAATTAAATGCACAAAGACTGAGCTATTGTGTAATCATTACATACCGTTTGAAGCTGTACTTTATAACTTGACTTTCGTGTTTAACCGCGTGGGATATTGTATTACATTGTTAATTAGTGAGCTTTATGTAGGAATAATGAGTGCACTCATTTAATGGATTTATGCTATTTTACTATATTTAAACCTTCGTTAAGTGTTGCAGATAAGTTTCTACGCCTTTTAGAAGTGATTTCACGTAGCGCTGACGCATTTAGGCAAGAATTAGATACTAAATACTTTGGGTCTAACTACTGCATATTTACTAACTTGTTAACTAAGGCACTTTCATTCATTTCAACTCTTTTCCGCTAGCGGTGGTCCTCCGGCTATATTATAAGATATTATATCAGTTTCTTTCCACTAAAATTAATTAGGTTGCAAAACACACACACACACACACATATATATATATATATATATATATATATAAGGATTTTTAAGTAAACCCTTTCGAAGTTGCATTGCTATTCCTATTTTACTTCAGTTACCACATCTGAAACTAATTAGCTAAATTTTAAAAAAATATTCAAAACATAAAATCTTTGGATATCGTGGTGACTCAGGTAATGTTAAAGGTCTGTTGGAAGATTGAAAAGTAAGATAAATTTATTGCCACGAACCATCAATAGTAGAAAAAAGGAATACAAAAGACAGTAAAACACGTTAAGCTATAAAGACACGTATCAGAATGCAATCAATGATAATATATGATGAGGAATGGTAAATAATGGGCAACTAACAATTAATATAAAGATAATCGACAAAATATTGTATAAATTCTTATTTTGTAATACGCTGCAGGGTTAGAATACAAACCGACTGAGAGAAAAGTTTTAGTATTATAGTTTAAAGTATTTAGTTTTATCTATTTTACATGTGTTAGAAAATAATTTTACCAAGCTAAACTATAAATAACAAAATTCCAGTCGTAATGGATGGAATGCCAGCTCTTACCCAATTATTTTCAATTATAACTCAGACTTTGAATTACGGCCCTATATCTGTACTCAAATAGACTGTTGAATAAAATAACTACTCAAGTAAGATGTAGTGCGTTTGAAATGAAATAGGATTTATTAAAGAATATTTTATGACGTCAGTCTATGCAGGCAATTTACGACATTATAAATTGCTTTATCTGATCTCTGAATGACGTCATACCTTTGTAGTTAATAGATGTAAATGTGAATACTTTAATTACATAGAACATTTCATGAGATGTGGTTCTATGTTGTCGATCTGGTGGCTCATAGATGCTGCCAGTTGTAAGGTAACGGTAAATAGTATTAAGTATTTTTTTTACCCGGGCCTGGGCCCCAAAAACCCACCCAGCCCTCGTTGCAGCGAACCTCTAGCGAGCTACCTCCGTCTCACACGCGTATGCTGTTAGTATCTCTACCGCGAGAGAGGTTAAAGGGAATTGATTGCCCATGAACCAAGCTCATAAGCTTTTCCCATGGAGAATCATCAGATAGTGAAATGATACGGTACGGTAAAGGTTGTGCTAAGAACGGGATAAAAAACATGACAAGAAAGAAACCCTGCATGGAAAAATCCCGCGACAGATGATCGAACGCTGGGGGGATAGGATATCCTTATGCTAAGGGATAAGGGGGGGTATTACCTTACAAATACCTTGTTATGGAGTCTATTTCAGGAGTGACATGCACCTCTTCTTCTGCTGTCTACTCAAAACTGAAAAGGCATACATATCAAAATTAGTACTTACGTTGGTGCTACGCTGCGACCCAAGGGATGTGCCCCTGCGTCGTCTGGAACATAACTGTGAAGCAAATTAGTATTAGTATGTACATTTTTTTTTATAACTACCCGGCCATTAGGGATAGCGGGTGTCTGTGTGTGCCGTGGGTGGGTTAGGTCCTGCGGTCGAGTGTCGCTACTAATAGTGGGAAGTAAATCAAAATTGCTCTTTAAATTTACTTCCTAGAACAAATTATAAGTAAGTAACAACTACTTTAGCTTTAATATTTTTACTTTTATTTGTATTTGTGTATATGTACAGAGATCACAGAAGTTTGTTTTCTATAATTATTACTATTACAAACCAGCATCGCACAAATATAAAATTTCTTGAGCTACCCACCTATCTTGAGGTTAATTTAAACTCAACGCCATATGGGTTACAGAGATTAGGCGCTCTCTACCACTCTTCTTGTAGTACTACTGTAGTCCGTAAACACCTCACTGAGAACAGGTGATTTGTTGCAATGGTTCAACTGTCAACATGAGTAAGGCGAACCAATACCTTTGAGAAAGCTGTTGTAGATTTTGTGTCAGTTGTTTAGGCAAACTATTAAGGATATTGACTCAATTAATAAACGTTAATAGATTGAATAACTATGACAGTAAACATGTCATGCCTCGATTGAAAACAAATATACAAGACTGGTCGTTGTAAACGTCTTTATTCATTGATAAATATTTGTTTTATAACAAAGTGACAACTACAGAAACTGTTCTTACTCGTTTCAAAACCGTCGTTTTATTTACTTGAGTAGCAGGTGTGCTTCGTTAGTGAAACGATAATTTCGAAACGCGTCACCACAGTAAGGGGCTATAGTTTACGCTTAACTTAAAATAAATTACCTATTAAATAAACAAAGTTAATTAACTTTTTATCGTACACCTTTGAAATTTCCACAGTTTTTTTTTTCATTTATATTTGCTGTTTTCATGTTGAAATTTTCCTTATAAATTACACTTTTGTTATCAACTTGACAAAAAAAGCACTACTTACTGATAATTTTCAGAAGACGCGTTTCGCACTAGGTCAGTGCATTGTTCAATGCTGTAAATCAAAGACAATAATGTTGCTCGGGTCTTGAGCAACAGTCTTGTCCTTGACTCACAGCATTGAACTATGAACTGACCTAGTGAGGAACGCGTCTGCTGAAAAATATCAGTAAGTAGTGGTTTATTTGCCAAGTTGATAGCAAAAGTGTAATTTTAATTTACATATTTTGAATTTTACATGTTTGATTCGTACTTTATTCGTTTCAAAACAACAATCAGCCAGTCGTTAACAAAAGTAACAATCTTGAACAAATCCTATTCCGGAGGATATACCTAGGTTTTAAAATAATCCATAATCATTATTAGAGTTCTATAACTAGCTCAATATTGTTATAATTTCATTATTTTGTAGAGTTGTTGTTGCTTTTGTTCCTTTATTAAGAGTATAAGGTAACAGTCAGTCTACTTGATCCCCTATAGCCTGGAGTGATCATCGACTTGGAATCTTGAGACAATACGAGCAAGCGTAGGCCTACATTATTGTATTTTGAACTCTACGAAAAATTTTTGTGTAGGCTAATATTTTTAGTTTGTGTAAATTTAAACATTCCCTAACAATTTCCTTAAAATACTTCTATTGATAACATTTCTAACAGGCCATATGAGAAAAAACGTTTAGTCTGTAGGGGAAATACTGCCAGCACAACGTAACAGCTTCTGTCTGTCCAGGTCACCTACCAAACCTTTAACCCTGAAATATTTTGCAAGTGATTCTTGAACGAATCGCCTTATTAAAGGCATAGATCTATAATTTAAAATTATTCTGTGAATGGTGGGGCATTTCAACATGGAACGAATTGTTTTATCAAGATGCTAACAACAAATATGGATTAATACAATGTCAGTAAAATAGCTAGGTAAACAAATTTCCAACAGCTTTTGTCACCATTTCTACTATTTATAGGACATGACTGCTTTATGCTTCCTAAACATATGATTTACTCTTCGTCAAAATAACTTAACCTTTTCTAATAACAATGGCATCGACAGTTCAAATCTTCCGGAAAAGTCGAGAAGTTTATTAGTTTAAAGTCTTAAAGTACTTTTTCTTCACCATACGCGCATGCGTGCGCGACTAAGACGTATTTGGAAGATATTACAAAAACAATCTATAAATTTACATTTCATTTAAGTCAAGAACTGATACACCAATAACAAGCGTTTTATTTTATTTGAAAAAATAACATTTTTCAGGATATTGTTAATGTCAGAAACATAAAATTTATATAAATACAATAGAACTTGATTAATAAATTCCATAAATTGTTATACACTTTGTCAAAGAAAAGTTAAAATTTCTTAATATAGTATCTAGACGTCTAGGTTAATTGAATTTAGAGGTAATTCATTGTTAATTACTACTTAACTCTACCGAGCGAAAAGATAATAAATATTTTACTACATTCTAAATCTTAATGTAAACCGTAAACATAACTAAATAAAGGTGTCTTTGGTTAGGTTTATATTTATTAACTTCTTTTTATGGCTAATCAATTTACAAAGTGTTTTTTTAACACAACTACTTTTGTTGGAAGAAAAGAAACTCATAAAAGGGCTCTTATTGCGCACTAAACTTGAACTTCCAAATCACCGCTGTTTGGGAAGGTTATTGTTTTAGAATTTTCGAATAAAAGTTCCCTTCAGTTCTCTAAAAATATCCAATAATGTAAAAATATTATGGTCAGAATATTCAACATGATTCAAACCGTACAACAATCATTAAAACTGTTGGATGTGGTTGGAGAATTCGAAATATATCAGTATTCAGGAAATACCTTTAACCGCTGGAACTGACAAATCGAAAACATTAAATGGTTTATTTTACCTGCCTTTAAAACCGTCACAGCTTAACCCAACAACTCCAAGCAGAAGACACTGATGAAGATCAGCACATAGCGATCAAAAACGTTCTGTCTCAATAACTTTTTACAAAATTATTAAATTTAAAGTTCGGATAGTCATAAGCTAATGTTAAAGTAATGTAATTAAATGGTTGTATAGAGAAATTGTTTGTATTCGATAAATTATTTTATTGACAAAAACCGTCGCATTACTACATTTTAAATTTTGTATTTGTTTTATTCAACTGTACAGTAAATTTTAAATATATAACATTCAACCAATTCAGAATTGAACTAATTAATTTTCAAAATATCTATAGTGTATAGAAAGGATAAGTAATAGGCTTTTCACAAACAAACGTTGTTTTTAAAAATCTAATAACTCTTGATCGGGTAAAACCAATTAAAGGTTAAATATTTGAAGAAAAATATTTAAAACCTTTTAAAAGTAATTATAATCGTGTGGTAAATATCAAGTAAAAGAAATAAAACTTATTACACTATATTTCATTAAAATGACACCAATATAACCTATTAGTGTAAGATAACATGTAAACTTCACAGTTTTAACAACAATTTTTTATTTTATTATTAACTATTTAATTCAAACCAACTTGAGGAAAATGTTCAGGTGTATTTTTTTTAATGGTTTGATATTTTAACTACTTCTTTTGAATTATTAGTGTATAAATTAAATATTTCAGAATTCTTTGTGATTCGTTCAAATTAAATATAAATAGTTATAGCGTCAATTAAACAGTCTAATAATATATTTTGAATTTAATATTTTTGTTTGGCTTTCTAGTCGTTAAAGTTGTTAGATTTATAAAGAGATTGAAAATAGCTTTGAAACCGAAAAGATTTGAAAATAGAAATAATTTGTATGGATTAACGTAATCCTAACGTAACCTGTTACATAAATATGTACTGAGCTTCTTATAATTAACCACGCACACACGCGCACGCGCACACACACTTACACAAGAATATATATATATATAAATATATATATATATATATATATATATATATATATATATATATTACACTTCAAATTTCGTTGAAGTAAAATACAGTAGAACATAAATTTTCAACTGATACATTTTTTTCGAACATTAATTTTCGATGAAATTACGTTTAAGCTACTCTTGCAAGGCTTCCTTCCTTTTACAGAGCTTGAAACATTTCAGTAGTCCAGCCATTTCAAACATTCGAATTGGTATTTCTCTACAACATTTAGAAAAAAAATGTATCTTATGAAAAAAATTATTATGTTATTACTCAGTTTACACTTTTTATGCAAAATAATAATCAAATCATGGATCCTAAAATTTCTTAAATTCCAACAATTAATACAATCTGAAAGATGCAGAAATATGTTTATTTACTAAAACAGTATACAATCATCTTTATAAATAAAACTTTTGGTATATGAATCAGTTTCAATTATACAGCAACTCTAGGACAGCTAATTTGTTATCTTCAGGTCTAGAATACATACGAGAAATTAACTTTTAAGAATCACTGTCACCAACTTTATAATAATTATATTAAAAACAACATTATACAAATAACAACTTGAATTTGAAAAAACCCTAACATATGACCACCACTTAAGAAAATAACAGCCATAATGGCTGCCTATAAAAGATTGCAGTTCATAGAAAATAATAGGTATTGTAAAACAATATACATATGTATTCAACATATTAATCCGCGGCTAATTTGTGGAATTTTTGGTAGGTTTTTTTGTAACAAATTAGAACTTTTGTCATTTTCAAACTAACATTTAATATGGCAAGTATTAATAATGCAATATACTGTATACTATTGATGACATGGGCACTGTCATTCTGGTCATCAACGTTTGTTTTCATGTGATATTGTTAAATACAGTTTAGGTTATTTACTTGTATTTATTTTATTGTATGTGTAATTAGGATTTTAAAAGCTGGGTAATTCCTACTTATTTATATTAAATATTTTTTTAAATTATATTTAACAGCTTAGTTCTCATAGAATGGCCTACTTATTATTATTTTTACTTATACGAGAATATTGTAAACTTTTGGAGGCAACCATTTTGACGATTTTGTAAGTTATTATTTTTCATTTAATTTTAATTCAAGTTGTTATTTGTGTAATGTTATTTTTGTAATTGACTCATATATAAACTGGCTATTTCTTAATATAAAAATTTGTTTGTATTGAATTTATACACGAACAAGTATAAAATTACATTAAATTTTTCATAGTAAAGAGCCCAAAATTATGTAAAATACTACAAAAAATTATTATGGTGATAGAGAATTTGCCATGAGAGATTTATTTTCCTGAATTCTTTGGCACAATAGTGGTAGTAGCTCAAGTTTTAGGGGCGTAAAACCCCTTTATTAGGCTCTTTACTTGCTGGGTAGGATAATAAAATTGGTGGAGGCCCAAATGGGGTCCTTATGTAAATGCGGTATTGGACCTTCGACACATTTGCAGTAATGATTAATAATGCTCGTTTGGTAGAAATCAAATTTTACAGTTTAACATAAGTCGTGAGTACTATCTATCAAAAAATATATATATATATATATATATATAAATTTCTTTCAATATTTTCGCACCACAGACAGTCACTTTAGAAATATTCGTACTCAAAACTAAAATATCTATGTTTGAAAACAAAATACATGTTTACCTTCCTATCTAACTTTAATTGTCCTACATAAATAAAATGATTTATTTCAAATATAAATGTTTTTGTGTTTGTTTTCCTTACGCAAGTGGTTCATAATTCATCGGACGCCGTTCTGTTACGGGAAAATTGTGCTAATGGCTTCCCTGGTGCGGTTTCGCGTTGAGTTAAAAGCCCGGCGCTAAATTGGAACAGTTATAAGACAAACGGCACTCGAATAAGCTGTTGCGTTTATATTCATTGTCTTGAGTGCAATTTTTATGTTATATATACTATTATACTGAGAAAGTGTGAATTCAATTTTATTAAATTCCTTCTATTAGCTCACTCTCTCCTGATAAGCTATATCTTGTACAAAATTGCAGTCGTTAATAAAATGACTTTTTATTCATCCAATAAAGTTCAAATATATTTTTTCTAATCAATGGTGGATACCAATTGTAGTTAGTACAGTGTTTATCAAATATTTATTCAGTAATAAAATTATAAAAATTTAGGGTGTCTAGGCAAATTCGAACTGAAAATCTTAATGTCCGAGGTCTAGCGAGTTTTGGCAATGCGTTGACTTTGCAATACCTAAAAATGTACTTCGTAAAGACGTATATGAATTATTATCCGCCATCTGGTTGTAATCAAAACCTCCATTGTACAACCTTAAACCGTTGCTATGGTTACTACACAATATCATAAATATTGCTCTAGTGTTGAAAATTACTGTAAACAATAAAATAAACAAACAAACTGGAAATAAACAAACAATGCAACAAGAAACTACGATACAACACAAGCTACGATAAGAAAAAAAGAGCTACAATGCCAGGAAAGATTTTTTTAAAAAAACAGAAGCTAAGCAACTACGCCTAGACAAACGAAATAAAATATTAAAGGATGATTCTCAAGTGCAGCGTGAAGCACGAATATCAGCTGATCGTTAATTTATTTTTTCATGCTAAATTATTGAAGAATGAGGATCAAGTACAACTCGAATTACGAGTAGTATATCTTAGTTGCAGACATGCATCATCAATAGAAAATGCACTAAAGAGCAACACGAATCTCGCAAAGAAAAAGAACATATTCACAATTCACAAGCCCTAAGAAAAGTAAATGCACAAATTACTACATTCGAAAGAGCCATAAACACATTCTGTGACAGAACTTGCGAAATCTGTACGAAACGATACTATCCCAATCAAGTCGAAAAATGCTGTTTGACAGAAACGAAGAAGTATTTACCGGATGTGTTGAAAAACAACCCAATGCTTTTACTGTAAAATCGCTGAAAAAATCACATCAATAAGGATCATTCGCGGCCGAAGACATATTGGAACAATTTGGATCCTGGCCCTATACCAAGAGAGCTACAAGAATCGCCTTAGGTTGAAATACGCCTACTAGCGAGAATCAAACCGTTTATAAATATCATCAAGGATAAATAGTATTAAACAAAAATAATAGTCCAACACCATAAACTGTATAGAGAGGGAAATGGAAAATTGCAAGGAAATTCGCTTTCTATTTTGCCACTTAATATTGTGATTCTGTTATAACTAACATAAAAGTTTTGTTTGTTGATCAATCCTAAGAGTAGGATTTTACTTAATTTTTTTTTTCTTACATGATTCATGTTTAGTTTTCATTCAAAGTAACTTCATTCAAAATAAGTTTAAAACATTCTCACTGAAAATAATTTCTAGATAGAAAAATTAGATTACAAGCAAAAATCAATAATGTATTCTCAGCGTATTTTATAACTACATACGCTATACTTCCATCTAATCTGTTTTATATACTTTAGTTGAAACCAACAAATTATCCTTAACAAATCAAAACATAACTTATAATAAAGCAAAAGAGTGTATAAACGTATTGCAAACAGAATGCAAATGTCAATAAGGTTTTGAACAAATGACAAGGCGGTTGAATAGCGAATCAAAAGTTTATTTATTGCATAAATAATTTCTACCTCATATCAAGAAAGAAAACAATTTATACACTACAGTATAATAACCATAAAATTACAAGTACAGTCGCAACAAAAGCTTTTTTATAACTTTAAAAAATTTTGAATGAAATTTTTTTCTAACCTTAAAATAAATCCACCTACATGGTAAGAGCCATATTTCATCTAAAATATATTAAAAACAGCAACGAAACTAAGAGAAGAACAATATAAACACATAAAATACACCCAAACGAAATAACCCTACACTAACTTGGAGATTAACTGATTCTTGCATGCTTTTAATCTACACAACAGTGGTCTATACATATTACATAACTAATCAAATCATTTTTTATATTAATACCATTATTTTGAAAGTTTATATGGACAACTTCAGAATAAGTCCTCTTCCTCCAGTTGGACTCAATATCCAGCATAATAAAATTTCCAGTATAATAAAATAATAAGGTAGCTCTTCCAAAAAAAACTTGGATAACAGATGTCGCACGTTACACCAAAACTGGTGCTTCTAAGATATAATGGACATCTTACGATACGAAAAACGTATTTGTAAATAGCACGTTTACCTCTACAGAAAATTCGTCGATTATCAAAGAAATTCAATTAATTTCAAGAGAGTTAATTAATAACAACAGGTTTAACGAAATGCAGTGAACTATGCGCGATGAAGCACAAATAAAGTGGTAGAATCAAACAATATTGAAAAGCAATATATTCCATTAAAAACTACGTGCCGATCGTATTCACACGTTACACCAAAACTGGTGCTTCTAAGATATAATGGACATCTTACGATACGAAAAACGTATTTGTAAATAGCAAGTTTACCTCTACAGAAAATTCGTCGATTATCAAAGAAATTCAATTAATTTCAAGAGAGTTAATTAATAACGTCAAGTTTAACGAAATGCAGTGAACTATGCGCGATGAAGCACAAATAACGTGGTAGAATCAAACAATATTGAAAGGCAATATAATCCATTAAAAACTACGTGCCGATCGTATTCACACGTTACACCAAAACTGGTGCTGCTAAGATATAATGGACATCTTACGATACGAAAAACGTATTTGTAAATAGCAAGTTTACCTCTACAGAAAACTCGTCGATTATCAAAGAAATTCAATTAATTTCAAGAGAGTTAATTAATAACGACAAGTTTAACGAAATGCAGTGAACTATGCGCGATGAAGCACAAATAAAGTGGTAGAATCAAACAATATTGAAAAGCAATATATTCCATTAAAAACTACGTGCCGATCGTATTCACACGTTACATCAAAACTGGTGCTTCTAAGATATAACGGACATCTTACGATACGAAAAACGTATTTGTAAATAGCAAGTTTACCTCTACAGAAAATTCGTCGATTATCAAAGAAATTCAATTAATTTCAAGAGAGTTAATTAATAACGACAAGTTTAACGAAATGCAGTGAACTATGCGCGATGAAGCACAAATAAAGTGGTAGAATCAAACAATATTGAAAAGCAATATATTCCATTAAAAACTACGTGCCGATCGTATTCACACGTTACACCAAAACTGGTGCTTCTAAGATATAATGGACATCTTACGATACGAAAAACGTATTTGTAAATAGCACGTTTACCTCTACAGAAAATTCGTCGATTATCAAAGAAATTCAATTAATTTCAAGAGAGTTAATTAATAACGACAGGTTTAACGAAATGCAGTGAACTATGCGCGATGAAGCACAAATAAAGTGGTAGAATCAAACAATATTGAAAAGCAATATATTCCATTAAAAACTACGTGCCGATCGTATTCACACGTTACACCAAAACTGGTGCTTCTAAGATATAATGGACATCTTACGATACGAAAAACGTATTTGTAAATAGCAAGTTTACCTCTACAGAAAATTCGTCGATTATCAAAGAAATTCAATTAATTTCAAGAAAGTTAATTAATAACGTCAAGTTTAACGAAATGCAGTGAACTATGCGCGATGAAGCTCAAATAAAGTGGTAGAATCAAACAATATTGAAAAGCAATATATTCCATTAAAAACTACGTGCCGATCGTATTCACACGTTACACCAAAACTGGTGCTTCTAATATATAATGGACATCTTACGATACGAAAAACGTATTTGTAAATAGCAAGTTTACCTCTACAGAAAATTCGTCGATTATCAAAGAAATTCAATTAATTTCAAGAGAGTTAATTAATAACGACAGGTTTAACGAAATGCAGTGAACTATGCGCGATGAAGCACAAATAAAGTGGTAGAATCAAACAATATTGAAAAGCAATATATTCCATTAAAAACTACGTGCCGATCGTATTCACACGTTACACCAAAACTGGTGCTTCTAAGATATAATGGACATCTTACGATACGAAAAACGTATTTGTAAATAGCAAGTTTACCTCTACAGAAAATTCGTCGATTATCAAAGAAATTCAATTAATTTCAAGAGAGTTAATTAATAACGTCAAGTTTAACGAAATGCAGTGAACTATGCGCGATGAAGCTCAAATAAAGTGGTAGAATCAAACAATATTGAAAAGCAATATATTCCATTAAAAACTACGTGCCGATCGTATTCACACGTTACACCAAAACTGGTGCTTCTAATATATAATGGACATCTTACGATACGAAAAACGTATTTGTAAATAGCAAGTTTACCTCTACAGAAAATTCGTCGATTATCAAAGAAATTCAATTAATTTCAAGAGAGTTAATTAATAACGACAAGTTTAACGAAATGCAGTGAACTATGCGCGATGAAGCACAAATAAAGTGGTAGAATCAAACAATATTGAAAAGCAATATATTCCATTAAAAACTACGTGCCGATCGTATTCACACGTTACACCAAAACTGGTGCTTCTAAGATATAATGGACATCTTACGATACGAAAAACGTATTTGTAAATAGCAAGTTTACCTCTACAGAAAATTCGTCGATTATCAAAGAAATTCAATTAATTTCAAGAGAGTTAATTAATAACGTCAAGTTTAACGAAATGCAGTGAACTATGCGCGATGAAGCACAAATAAAGTGGTAGAATCAAACAATATTGAAAGGCAATATAATCCATTAAAAACTACGTGCCGATCGTATTCACACGTTACACCAAAACTGGTGCTGCTAAGATATAATGGACATCTTACGATACGAAAAACGTATTTGTAAATAGCAAGTTTACCTCTACAGAAAACTCGTCGATTATCAAAGAAATTCAATTAATTTCAAGAGAGTTAATTAATAACGACAAGTTTAACGAAATGCAGTGAACTATGCGCGATGAAGCACAAATAAAGTGGTAGAATCAAACAATATTGAAAAGCAATATATTCCATTAAAAACTACGTGCCGATCGTATTCACACGTTACATCAAAACTGGTGCTTCTAAGATATAATGGACATCTTACGATACGAAAAACGTATTTGTAAATAGCAAGTTTACCTCTATAGAAAATTCGTCGATTATCAAAGAAATTCAATTAATTTCAAGAGAGTTAATTAATAACGACAAGTTTAACGAAATGCAGTGAACTATGCGCGATGAAGCACAAATAAAGTGGTAGAATCAAACAATATTGAAAAGCAATATATTCCATTAAAAACTACGTGCCGATCGTATTCACACGTTACACCAAAACTGGTGCTTCTAAGATATAATGGACATCTTACGATACGAAAAACGTATTTGTAAATAGCACGTTTACCTCTACAGAAAATTCGTCGATTATCAAAGAAATTCAATTAATTTCAAGAGAGTTAATTAATAACGACAGGTTTAACGAAATGCAGTGAACTATGCGCGATGAAGCACAAATAAAGTGGTAGAATCAAACAATATTGAAAAGCAATATATTCCATTAAAAACTACGTGCCGATCGTATTCACACGTTACACCAAAACTGGTGCTTCTAATATATAATGGACATCTTACGATACGAAAAACGTATTTGTAAATAGCAAGTTTACCTCTACAGAAAATTCGTCGATTATCAAAGAAATTCAATTAATTTCAAGAGAGTTAATTAATAACGACAAGTTTAACGAAATGCAGTGAACTATGCGCGATGAAGCACAAATAAAGTGGTAGAATCAAACAATATTGAAAAGCAATATATTCCATTAAAAACTACGTGCCGATCGTATTCACACGTTACACCAAAACTGGTGCTTCTAATATATAATGGACATCTTACGATACGAAAAACGTATTTGTAAATAGCAAGTTTACCTCTACAGAAAATTCGTCGATTATCAAAGAAATTCAATTAATTTCAAGAGAGTTAATTAATAACGACAAGTTTAACGAAATGCAGTGAACTATGCGCGATGAAGCACAAATAAAGTGGTAGAATCAAACAATATTGAAAAGCAATATATTCCATTAAAAACTACGTGCCGATCGTATTCACACGTTACACCAAAACTGGTGCTTCTAAGATATAATGGACATCTTACGATACGAAAAACGTATTTGTAAATAGCAAGTTTACCTCTACAGAAAATTCGTCGATTATCAAAGAAATTCAATTAATTTCAAGAGAGTTAATTAATAACGACAAGTTTAACGAAATTCAGTGAACTATGCGCGATGAAGCACAAATAAAGTGGTAGAATCAAACAATATTGAAAAGCAATATATTCCATTAAAAACTACGTGCCGATCGTATTCACACGTTACACCAAAACTGGTGCTTCTAAGATATAATGGACATCTTACGATACGAAAAACGTATTTGTAAATAGCAAGTTTACCTCTACTGGAAATTTGTCGATTATCAAAGAAATTCAATTAATTTCAAGAGAGTTAATTAATAACGACAAGTTTATCGAAATGCAGTGAACTATGCGCGATGAAGCACAAATAAAGTGGTAGAATCAAACAATATTGAAAAGCAATATATTCCATTACAAAATACAGTCGAACCTCTGTATAACAAAGTCGAATATCCAGAGAAAAAATTCTTTGTAGAGAGGTTGTGTTGTAAAGAATGCTCCCACCCCATCTTACGCATATCGCACTACATGCAGTAATAAAAGGGATACAGTATAATATCGCGAGCGTAGTTAGTGTAATAGGACAATGTTCATATAGGATAATATAGGTGTTTCGCCTACCATTCTTGGTTTTGTTGACCTTCCTGCTGAAAATAAACAATTTCCTGGAAATGCCATTGTGAGCAGCCGATACAACACTACATTTCTTCGGTTGAAATGGAAAAAAAACTTCGTTATTTAGAGGTCCGAAATTCGTTACATAGAGGTAAATAAGCAGTATAACTTCTAAAAGGTCATGGGACAAGATAAAAATTCGTTATATAGAGGATTTCGTTATCTGGAAGTTCGTTATATAGAGGTTTGACTGTACCTGTTGATCGTATACAAGCACCATGAATATTTCAGATCGCCTATATAATAAGAAAATGTAAAACCTATTTCTATTTTTGTAAACTATTTAGAAAACAAAGTAGTTAAAATAACATGACGTTATTTAGTAAATATTAAGCGCAATACAATTAAATATTGTTGAAGTTATGCATTTTATGTATTCTATTCAAGAGTAGACATAATAGCAAAATTTCAAAAATATATATTTTTTTTCTATGAACATTTGGTTTTCTTAAATATGTACACCATAAAAATATGTAGGTAAATGTCATATGTTAAATGTTAAAAGCCTCAACTCTTGTGGTCTCTAAACGAAAAATGCGCACTTTAATAATCCTTTTTATTTTCATAAACTCATTATAACACTTATTTTGGGATTGTTGTAGTTTTTTTTTAAATTCCTATTACTAGCTCACACTCTCTCTCTCTCTCTCTCTTTCTCTTTCTCTCTTTCTCGCTCTCTCTTTCTCTTTCCCCCACTCTTTATATATATATATATATATATATATATATATATATATATATATATATATATTCACATAACTTGTTTAAATTTTCAATTGTTATTAAAATAATTTTTATTCCTACACTCAAGTTCAAATACATTTTGTTAAACTTGTAGTGGATGACCGTTGATTTTAATAAAGTATTTTTAAATATTAATTCATTATCTAAATTTAATTAAATAATTTTAATAATTAATTTCGTTTTTTATTTTACCACTTAATATTGTGATTGTGTCATACGTACAAACATATTTATATTAATTGTAATTATTTAATAAAGAGTAACTAAAAAAAACATTTCTCTGTTGAAATAAGTATGATTTTATATTAAAGTATTACATATGAGATTAAAGTATATTATTTAGGTAAATTTTTTAAAATATTATTTGGTATATTGTATTTGCGATTACGCCACGTTATCAGTATTTTTCAGCTGTTTATACAGAAGGCAGATATTTTCAACTTTATATGAAAATGTTTTGGTTTGTGTACACTTCAAAAACCGAAAACATTCTGCAATAATTATGTTCACGTTTTGACAAAACCTTCAACCCACTACAAATTACATAATAACAAAAACAACATATGATGTGATCATATCATGTGATCAAAAAATAACATAGTCTTAGCTCTGTATTGCCATAGCGTCTGAAGTATTGCAAAATTGCACTTCTGTGGAACGTATGCTTTGTTTTGCTCTTTATTTCCCATTCATGCAAACACAATGTGCCACATCAAAGCGTTACAGCTATTTATATAAATATATATATATATATATATATATATATATATATATGAGGTTGTTTTTATAATATTTCAAGTGTGAAAATGGGTAAAAGTAATAATCAAGTATATGAAAAATGGAATTTTCTACAAATTGAATGTGCCTTTGGCAAAGATTGTTTGCACCCATCTAAATGAAACCTTTTGTGCATATTACATCCGTACAAATGAGCACGACTCTTGGAAAATAGAATAGTTACTTTCTGTTATATTCTCTATCAGAATTTAAACCAAAGTGTTGTGAAAAAATATTACATTTCCTAATAAAATTATTAAAATAAATATTTTCTTTCCTGCAAAATTTCAATATTATTTTAACTCCTACAAACATTTCATTTAAGTACTATTTCCGTTTCGAAAATGGAATCATTCCTAAACGCGTCAATAAACGAAAATATTGTATTGTTAGGGAAGGCAGAACAATGTACTGAAATATATAGATATTAGGACAGTAAAAATTATACAACTCAAGTGCGAAAGCATATTAAATGTCTCTTAAAATTTTAAATAGTTATAAAAAAAAGGTTTATAAGTAGCAAAGTATTGGGCAATACATTTTATAGGATGTTTAATCTCCTAGTTGCTTTTATGTCTATTTTAGAAAGGAGAAGAGACAAAAGTATTTTGTAAAATAGTAACAACGATTAAAATTATTTTTGTCGAACTATTAATATTGTCTATTAAAAAGGATTAGACAGAACGAAGTAAACTTGTGCGTGGTTTCTGAGTCATTTTATTAAATAAAAGTTAATAATTATTTGAAATAAATCATATTAACTATGTTCAAAGTAGTTATTCGTCGATTCCGATTCTCGATTTCAGAGATCGTCGATTCTAATAGTATCGAGGGATCGTCGATACTGGATTCTCCATCGATTAAAGTGCCGATTCCGATTCTCGATTTCAGGAATCGTCGATTCTAATGGTATCGAGGTATCGTCGATACTGGATTCTCCATCGTTTAAAGTGCCGATTCCGATTCTCGATTTCAGGAATCGTCGATTCTAATGGTATCGAGGGATCGTCGATACAGGATTCCCCATCGTTTAAAGTGCCGATTCCGATTCTCGATTTCAGGAATCGTCGATTCTAATGGTATCGAGGTATCGTCGATACTGGATTCTCCATTTTTCAAAGTGGCGATTCCAATTCTTGTTTTTTCAACTATTAAAATAGAAAATATAATTAATAATCAACTACATATTATTTATCTATTGGCTTCTATAAACGAACTAAACGATCAAAGCAAATGTCTATTTGAGATCCACAAAAATAATATTATTAACTACGACTCAACAAGACGATCGGAGTCATTTCTGGTCTGTTTATCACCGCCCTTCTTGCTCTGGTGTGTCACTCTTACTCGGGAGTGCTCGACACTCTCTCTCCTCTCGTGTCTGGCAGCCACTACTCCACCACCACTTCATTCATGTCGAAACAAAACACAAAGAAAAGGTAGTTCCAAAATCTCCGGTCGTACAAACTGAAATAACTATTACTGAAGATATATTGTCATTGTGAACTTTTCATATTTGTAACTTTAAATAAATCATTATTTTTATTCAATATGTTTGTCACCCTTTTAGAAATGAAGGTTTTGTGTAACCTATTACTTTAAAACGGAACTTTTAAAAGACTTCACCGTACGACTAAGATGTTTACCAAATTAATTATTAGAGAACATCATGTAGGCCTATGTAACTTAGAAGAATCGAGAGTCCAAAGAAAAATTTGAGAATCGAAATCGGAATCGAAAATTTTACTATCGGCCCATCTTTAATTCAGATATATTTCCACTCTTTCTGTTATTGTATGTTCGCCACTACTGGGCTGTATATGAAATGAATGTGCATATTTGATTAAAGAGGTTAAATATTCATTATTTTGGTTTTATTCCAGGTAGACTCCTATGTATTCGCTTCTATTCCTAAACTTCCACCGCATATCCTAGTACACATTCATAAAATACACAAGTATGTGGCGCTTACCCTATTTAAAGCAAAGTGAAGAGTTGTGGTCTACACATGCAGAGAGGGGACGTCATATACACAACGGCTGAAGTATTGCTGGAAACCCACTCGAATGAAACACGCCTACCTCAATGTGCATGGGGACTTTCAGTGCTCATAAATTGTTACCTTTTTAGCAGAATTAATAATAGAAAAGGACAAATATATAAACGCATCTAACGTAAAGGTCAAAAGTTTACAATATTTCTATGTTATAATATTTTTAAAACAAATTTTGACAAATTTAGGGATGATCTTTATGATAGATGAAAAACATTATGCCAAAAACAATTGAAATTAAATTTTAAATAAGACTAAATAAGAATATAGAATTATTTGAAAGTACAGTATCAGGTTAAATAGGGGTGGAACAAATCCAAGGTACTGTGGGGATACTCGGGAGACTTGTGACGCAAAGAACTACTCTCCTTAAGTAAACCTCAACTCAAAGTTACTGTAGACCTGGCCACAGGCCATGAGAATCTTAGGGGGTTCCAATACAAAATTGGAAGATCTAGGTCCCCTGTGTGCATGAGGTGCGACGAAGACCAAGAGGAAAGCCCAATCCACGTGCTCTGTGAGTGCCTTGCTTTGGGAGCTACAAGGATAAGGTGGTTTGGCTGGCAGATATGTAGACCAGAGGATATCAGAAAATTTAGTATCAGAAGGGTACTTTGATTCAGCAAAAAGAGGTAGTCATCCACTAATTCTAATCTGCGTGTTAGGCTAATCCTGTGTTAGGGATGGGATGGGAGTACAAAGGCGGTAGCTAAGTGCTTTACACCCATAAGGTCCCTCCGAGTTTTTAATAATAAACAAATAATCGATTAATATTTAACAATCTATTCCAATGTTTTGTTGTTACATACGTTACTTGAAACACATTCCACACAAAGATAGTTATTTTAAAAATTCTAAAGCAGAATCAGTTCAAAATTGTTAACTATCGTCAGTGAAATGCCACTCAGTGAAATGCCACTCAGTGAAATACCACTCAGTGTTTAGGTAAACTTCTTTTTAGAATAATTCGTTATGAAGAGCACATTTTATTATAAAGTTATAATAGTACATTTTATTATACTGCACTTACCTCCGATATAGCTATAAAATTTCCGATTAGGTTGAGCCTAGTTATAAAAAAAACAGACAATTTTTAAACTCAATTCCTACTTAGGTCAACAAAAAGAAATTTTATTTTAGTTACTTTTTATTAAATAATTACAATTATCATATATATATATATATATATATATATATATATATATATATATATATTGCTCTAAAACCGCTGTTCTACCATATAAATTATAACATTAAGTCAGCTGTTTTATAAAATCATATGTTAGCACTTATTTGAAGTCAAATGTAAGAAATAACTATATTGGATACCCTTTTGTGAGAAGTTTTTCAGCCGTATAAAACTAAAATTACATCACGATTAAGTTTAATTATTGAATAATGTTTTTGAAAAAACTGTATTAACATCAAGTGCCATACACTACAAGTGTTTGAAATTTAGTGGATGAATAGAAAGTATTTCATTATCGATATCAAAATTGAACAAGATATATATGGAGAGTGTGAAAATTGAAATTGAAAAAAACAGAGTTTCTTACGTAAAGTAACCTATTACTGCACTGAACTAGTGAACTTTTTTTCAGTCTCGCAAATACATACTATTGTTGAGACGACTATCATACGTCAGTAGTAAGTTAAATTTTTGTCATAACCAAACCCGTCCAAGTGGATACTATGGGATGTATTGTAATAAAGCTGCATAACATTGTGGCATAATACAAGTTCTCTGTTTTTTTAAGGAGACTTTCATTTTATATAGTTTCGAGTTTGTTGATAAAAAATTGTTATATTGCTTTTAAGTTTCAATACCACTAATTTGCGATGTAAAAATCATTTTCTTTTCCTTATTTATAATGCATTTTTAAGTGATATTGTACGAAAAAGAAAACAAATTCGTTTATTAATGTTCTGTTAAGGGTTACACAACCAAATTATTGACATAATAAAAATAGGTTATATAAAATGTTACGTCGACAATAAAACCTGCACGTGCTCACTGGTGAGACAACACAACAAATTAGGTTATGTCGAGAAGGAAACAAGTCATTTGATTTAATTACATGCTATAAGAGATTCGTTTTTTTAAAGATTTACACTCTCAAGCCACATTTAGCACATGTAATAAAGTTTCAACATTTCATCAAAATATTCCTCTTTTTAATCCTTCTAATAGTTGACATTCTCCTTTTATATATATTATTCAAATCTTCAATCGTTAATTAAATACTTTTTAATCCTTCTAGTAGTTGACATTCTCCTTTTATATATATTATTCAAATCTTCAATCGTTAATTAAATACTTTTTAATCCTTCTAGTAGTTGACATTCTCCTTTTCTATATATTATTCAAATCTTCAATCGTTAATTAAATACTTTTTAATCCTTCTAGTAGTTGACATTCTCCTTTTCTATATATTATTCAAATCTTCAATCGTTAATTAAATACTTTTTAATCCTTCTAATAGTTGACATTCTCCTTTTCTATATATTATTCAAATCTTCAATCGTTAATTAAATACTTTTTAATCCTTCTAGTAGTTGACATTCTCCTTTTCTATATATTATTCAAATCTTCAATCGTTAATTAAATACTTTTTAATCCTTCTAGTAGTTGACATTCTCCTTTTCTATATATTTTTAAAATCTTCAATCGTTAATTAAATACTTTTTAATCCTTCTAGTAGTTGACATTCTCCTTTTCTATATATTATTCAAATCTTCAATCGTTAATTAAATACTTTTTAATCCTTCTAGTAGTTGACATTCTCCTTTTCTATATATTTTTAAAATCTTCAATCGTTAATTAAATACTTTTTAATCCTTCTAGTAGTTGACATTCTCCTTTTCTATATATTATTCAAATCTTCAATCGTTAATTAAATACTTTTTAATCCTTCTAGTAGTTGACATTCTCCTTTTCTATATATTATTCAAATCTTCAATCGTTAATTAAATACTTTTTAATCATCCGCATAAGTTCAAAGTTATTTTTTAAACTTGTATTGGATAACACTAAATGTTAATACAGTTTTGTTTCAAATATTGAATAATTCATTAAATACAAAATAAATTAGTTTTAGTTTTGTATGAGAGAAGTGTTTCACGAATGAGGCAAGGTATGCAATATCGTTATTTCGCGTAAAATTAGTGATAACATATGATTTTATTTAACTGCTGATATTACAGATACATACATTTATGACAAATTTATTGGTATATAAAATGTATAATTTATTAATATAAAACTGTGTAGTTGGTTGAAATATAAAAATAAAGAATTTTAAACAGAACCATTCACAAAATTGCAAAAGTACACATTATGTTTTTTTTTTTATAACGTATAAATAATAATTGGAATGTACATATAATTATAAAATACCAGAAAATGTGTGAAATATTAAAAATTTAGTTTTAACTATTGGCAATTATATGTTAATACATTTGTACGGAAATTAAAATCTAAGATAATAGCTAAAATAAAATTCTTTATAAAATTTGAAAGCAGTTATTTTGGTATGTAATATTATGTAACAACAGAGCCAAAAAGAAATTTCTCGAAGTAGGTTTGTAAGTATAGACTTTATTTTGGTTTAGACATAACCAAATCGGCATCTCTATGGTTTGACAGTTTTGCAGAATCTTTTTGGAATATGGTGAGGAAATTCTTGGCTTGTTAAGGAAGATGGAAGAAATTTGGTTTAAGCTAAATTATGAAACTTGTAGTGTTTTGGACTAATGTGACTTAAATGTCAGTAATATATTAATAAAATTAAAATAAAATTGATCGAGTTTTATACATATATTTAAATACTTATATATATATTACAATGAAAATATTAGAATGAACTCCGAAACCACAAAAATAATCAAAAATAAATAAAACAAGTTACTTAAGATTAAACCCTTATGTACATTTCAATGACCATGTCATCACTCTAGTTTGTAACTTCTTGTTTACTAGTTTGTAATTTTGTCATAAGACCCTCTGATGAAGATGACATGGCCATTGAAATGTATATAAGGGTTTAATCTTAAGTAACTAGTTTTATTTGTTACTTTTGATTATTTTTGTGGTATTGGGGCTCTTTCCAATATTTACATTGTAATATATTGTACCTCTGTGCTCTTGATATTGTGTGTGTGTGTATATATATATATATATATATATATTTACTTATTTATTTATTCATCGAAACCTTTGTTAAAATAAATATCTTTGGCTCGAGGATCAACCGTTTCCTCATTTATTTAATGCTCATTTCTATTGCTTACATAAACATAAATAAGTGATATATTAGCATTGAATGACTTGCTTAGGTCAAGTAAAGTGACAGTAAATATCAAGTTGAGCGGCGAAAGGTTAATATTGTGAAATTTCGGGTATTTTAATTTAGATTAATTTTGGTGTATTTATTAAATATCTCTCAAACTCTAAATTAATTAATTTATAATAATACGGTTTCTATACGAATATTTGCATAAAGCTTCTTAAAAATTTTCTAAAGAAACTTTAAGTGATAACACAAAAGCCTTCGTCATCAGCCGAAATCGCAGCACTTAGAGCGCGACATTGAGTGACAGATGGGTTAAGCTAAGGATTGACAGATCACTTGTGGCTTTTGCAAAGAGTATAATCATGCTAATTAGATTAACAGCAGGTTTTACAAAGTCCACGTACAGCGTATGTACACAGTACACTAGACGTCTGTGTCGACATTATAACATAAAAAAGAACCGATAGTGATTGAAATAATAGTAAAACCATATTGTGGCACAAGAGTAACTTCTTACGACACATTACTTTAAAAAATTAAATTGGAGTGAAATGCTAACCATATGATTCTACACGAAAATATATTACTATCCGGAGTTCGACGAATTATTCCGAAGATTTCCGATTGCATAACATGGCGGTTAAAGCTAATGTCAGTTTTCTTTTCCCTTAGATAATGATTATAGGCTAAGTTTTATCCATTTAAAACTGAAATTTCACTAAACAAAGAATTGTCAAATAATTGATTCAATTATGTGATAAGGATAATCTTTCGTTCAAGATCTGTTTTAATTAGTAGATAGTGATGGGTTTTCTGGGTTATATATAAAAGTAACTTTAAATAAATTTTTACGGAAAGTATATACCACTTCCTAATGAGTTAAATATGTCTGAAATACTAATAAGGTGATAGCAAGCTTAACAAAAAATGGTAATCTGCTTCATGTACTAGATTATTTTTAATAAAACTTAAAATTTAAATTTGCAAATTTGAAAATATTTTTTATTTGTGTAACTAAATTTAAAAATTTTAAGCTATAGTAATAAATAAGGTTATTTTAAATTTTGTTATAGGGATTCATGCTTTTTCAATCGACAAGTTGTCAATTTAAACCTATTCCTTGATAAAAAAAAATTGGTTGATTCCTTAACGAAAAATAAATTTAGATTTTTAAGTAGTTTTTGAAAGGTTTTAAGTGCAGTATACTTCCAAACTACACTACAATTTATTTTATTACGATAAAAGAGTCAATTTTGGTCCATTTATTTTTAGAGCATATATTTGGTTTTTAGTGTAGAGTAGAGGAGAAATTTTAAATAAAGTGCCGTCTTTAAGATTTTGTAAACATTTAATTTATATATTTTCTGTAGATTTATAAGTGTTTGCTACAATTCTAAAAGGTAACTTAGTAAGTGTATGAAGTCGATCTTATTGTTTAATGAAAATGTTTAGGAATAATGTTTAATTTATTAAACATTGGTGCTCTATACACTCGCACTGCTTACTTTAACTATATTAGAAAAATTTATTTTTCTTCACTTTATAAATATGTTTAACAAAACGTACATCTAAAACTAATAAATTCCACTTCAAATTTGAATATGCCGTGTGTAGAAAAAACAATCCTGGTCAACAAAAAACTATGAAATATACATTAGAGAATCAAATAAACAATATAATTCCATAACAATTCGTCGTTAGTCAGATATGATATAAAGGAAAGCACTGAATCCCCTCAAGAACTTTGCTGCCGGGTTTACCCAAATGAACGTCACAATCTCATACATTTATGGCCGATCACGTCCATGTGAAGTTGTTTTAAAAGAATCTTCCTAAGATTTTCATCTCGATGAATTCAGCTGTCATTTTATTTTCCTGTAATCGTAAGGTTTTATTGTGAAGTTTAATTTTACTTTACAACAATGGGTAGAGTTAAGAAGGAGCGAGGAAGGGTATTGTTCCCCCCTCATCCTCTGGACAGGTGTATTTTTTTATAATAAAAAACCGACAAAAATCTCATCAAAATACTACAACAATATGGTAGTGCTGACAAGAAATTTACTCGCTAGTATCAGTTGTTATTTTGATCTATGCCCCTTATTTTCTAAATATAACTAAATTCCAAAAAAATAAACTTTATTTTAATCTTACAAGTCGCAATGATTATAATGTAATTTTAGGAATTATTTCTGAATAAGTTTGGCATTCAACGTTATGTTACTCATAGAAACAAAATAAAACTTATTATTGGACTTAAAACGTTGCAAAATTCGAAAAAGGAAAACGTCTAGACTCGGAAAGACTACTTTATTAGGGTATAAATAGTGTATTAAGCCTTTATGACGTTCACCACAAGCTGTGCACAATAACCTCTCTTGTCACGTTGTTTATGACATAAAAAACATTTCAAATTCAGACAATACAATTTTAATTTTAGCTAAGTATCTTATGATTGCGTATACACTCACAAATATCTTTATATTAAAAAAAAATTAATGGTTGATTTGTATCATTTATTTCAAATGAACAGTGACTTTTTCACAGCTAATGTAGTATATACTTTAGGCCTAGAATAAATGCGTCAATAATTTTTAATTTAAAAAAAAACATTAAGTGTCCAGACAAACTAATAATAATATATATATATATATATATATATATATATATATATATATATATATATATATATATATATATGTATATCACTTTCACTTATGTACTTAAACAAGAATCTTACTTGGTATTTATGCAAATATATATATATATATATATATATATATATATATATATATATAATTAGTAAATTAAAAATATTTCAAAAACAAGAATACTTTTAATGATTATATTTATTCAAAGCTTTTCGCCGATAAAATAGTACCAGCATCTTCAGGGAAATAATTATCTAATAAAATATTTTTACAAAATTAAATCATATGTGCTTTATCTTATCTATTTCAATGTCTATATTTTGTAAAAATATTTCCGATAATATGCTGGACATTGGAGAGCCCATTGTTAATTGGAGAGCACATATGATTTAATTTTGTAAAAATATTTTATTAGATAATTACTTTCCTGAAGATGCTGGTACTATTTTATCGGCGAAAAGCTTTGAATAAATATATTCATTAAAAGTATTCTTGTTTTTGAAATATTTTTAATTTATTAACTATATTACAAGAAAACATATCACCATATTTAATATATATATATATAATAAAAACAATTGTGCATATATAATAACTCAAACTTGAAAACATGTGGTTCTCATCAAACGTATTTGAATTGCAATATTTATACACATGTTGTAATATGTCGTCTGTTATCTGTAGTGCATAAAGTTTTGTGAGTGATTATAGAGTGAGGTTAGTTTTCACTCATTTTTCAAATGTTTATGTTTTGGAATTACCAATAGCTTTTAATACTTTACTATTAGGGCTTTCCATATCACTTTTTTTATATAATTTACTTGTGAGATCAATATAATTATTTAATTAGGGCTACATATACACTTGAGTATGTTTTATTATTATTAAATTAAACTAAAGAAATACCCAACAACCACAAAAGTATTATTTTACTAATACAAATCAACGTCTAATGAATATTTCGGCTACTGGGTAGACCTCTATAGGTTATGAAGAATAGGTACTCTGAAAATGGTTACCTAGTGACCAAAATGTACACATATTATATGTAATAAATGATTTTGTTGTAATTATTGAGTTTTAAATATATTTAATTAATAAATATAAAGTACTTTTAGTAAACAAGAATACTTTTGTATTGAACAAGTTATAATTTTAAAAAATATTTTCTATTCAATTCCATAATAAATAAAGCAAAATTTTATTTTAATTACTTTTTATTAAATAATTATATTAATTGAATATACGTACAAACAGGTGACAGAATCACAATATTAAATGGTAAAATAAAGAGCGTAATTAATTAATTAAATTTATTTAATTATTAATATTTGAAAAAACTGTATTATATATATATAACCTGTATTACTATATATTATTATATAATAATAAATAATATTAAACTATATATATATATATATATATATATATATATATATATAATAAATTTAAAATATTTAAAAACAAGAATAATTTTAATACATATATTTTTGAAAGCTTTTCGCCGATAAAACAGTAACAGCTTCATTGCTAAAAAGCTTTGAATAATATATATATTAAAAGTATTCTTGTTTTTAAAATATTTTTATTTTATTAACTATATTACAAGAAAACATATCACCATATTTAATATATATATATATATATATATATATATATATATATATATATATATATATATATATATATATATATATGGAGGGTGTGTACTAATAGTAGAAATTTAAAAATAGCGTTATTATAGCGCCCCTTTATAAAATTGTAAATAGCTTTGTATTTTTCTTGTCAGTGTAACACATAAACTTTGTGTTAATACCTACAACGTTGGTTTATCAAAGCTGTAAATACATTTATTTTCAAATTTGCCAATTATAAAATGTTACGGTTAACAAATTGAGCACGTGTTTTTTTAAAATTTAATTTATTTCCATTTTTTATATTATTAAATTTAATTGTGTAGGCCTATATGTTTTTTTTTATATATTAGCCTACGTGTAAGTTTAATTTTGTATACAGAATTGTTTCTAGAAACATGATGGACGTTGTAAATCTTCATTGCATTTTACAATTACTGTTTGGATAGTTTTTTTTTTCTATTTCAATTTATGTTCTACTATAGACAAAATACGTTTTAAAAAATATTTATAATTTTACTACCCATTGGTAGTAGTGTTCAAACACTCTATATTCTCCTATTTAATCCCTTTGTATAGGATTAATTAAAAACCTTATTTGCTTCGAAGGTAAAAATTAAGAATATACCGTTGTATTAATGTACTCTGATACGCGACAGTCACAGATGTGGAATAAAGCCTTGTTTACACAACGATACGTCCGCATTGAAGTGAAACGACTTAACACTAAGCGTCTACACACAAACGCCATTACGGATGACTGAACTTGATGTTTACAGTGGAATTATAGAAACAGCAGTTATAAGAGTGGTTACTTATACTTTTATGTAATTTTATTTCCTTTTCAAACTATTATATATATATATATATATATAAAATACGTTTTCTTGTTTAATAATTTAAAACAACATAGGTTATTCAAATACAAGAATATTTATTAATTTATATTACGAGATACTCTGGGACACGCAGGCTATAGCTTCCCGGTATAGCTTGAATTCAAATGTAAGCATGTTAAATACAAGCGGTTGACTTGCGAGTCAAGGTACGACTATTTATTTTATGAATATAAATTAATAAATATTCTTGTATTTGAATAACCTATGTTGTTTTAATATATATATATATATATATATATATATATATATATATATATATATATATATAATATGTTTTCTTCTTTAAAATCAAAAACAACTAAGAATAATCAAATACAAAAATATTTATTAATTTATATTCAAAGCTTTTCGTTGATAAACAGTACCTACATCATCAGCAATTAACAATACAATTTTATTATTCATTCCTGATGATGTAGGTACTGTTTATCAACGAAAAGCTTTGAATATAAATTAATAAATATTTTTGTATTTAAATAACCTTAGTTGTTTTGGATATATATATATATATATATATATATATATATATATATATATATATGAGTTGAGTGTACTACTACCCCGGGTCAGTGATGCTTGATGATGGAGATACTACCAATCTTTGAAAGTTAACTCGCATAAATACCAAGTAAGATTCTTGTTTAAGTACATATAGTGAAAGTGATATACAGTATATATATATATATATATATATATATATATATATGAGTAATGTAAGTCGCCTCTGTATCGCACAGACGTTTTCCGCTCCAACTGTATGTACATCAGTTGTATTTGAATTGTTTTATTAAGTGTAATTTATGTAACAGTTTTCCAAATTAATTGTTTATTAAATTCAACAAAGGTTTGTAAAAATAAAATCATTTTTTAAAAACCTTTCGTGCTTAATATAACACGTAACTTATATATATATATTACGTTTTCTTGTTTAATAATTTAAAACAACATAGGTTATTCAAATACAAGAATATTTATTAATTTATATTCATAAAATAAATAGTTGTACATATATATGTATATAATTCGTCCCATCTAAAAACTACACAAATATTATATTTTAGCTCTTAGTACAATGCGAATGGAATACAGGGTAAACTTGAAAGACGCCACATCTCTTAGATTAGTGTATAAATAATAGTTTATTGACAAACAATTACATTAATAATTATAGTAGGTGTTGGACATGTGATTCATCCTTTCTATGCACTTCTCAACACGTTGTTCTAAGTTTCTGAGCCCTCTTGTCAGCTTTACACTGTCTACTTCATTGATGACATTGGTAATGTTTGTCTTAAATGCCTGCAAGATATAAGGATTGCTTCTGTAAACAATGTTTCAAGTAGCCTCGCAGAAAGAAGACTGGACTAGTCAGATCGAGGGATCGGGGAGGCCACAATATTGTTGTAATGATTCTTATATCAAACATTCCTGTAGCATCTCCACACTAGAGAAAGCTGAATGGCAAGTTGCTGCCAGCAATAACGCTCGTCCTTTTCTAGTAGGAATGACGTTTTACGCCAAAGGGGAATTCTTGAGGGAAAACAAATGTTCGATTAGTGTAAAGCTCCATGTAAGTAAAGATGAAAAATACATCAATTTGTTTCAGGTGGTTTGTACATTTTATACAGGCTAAATATAATTTGCTAATAGTTTTGGAAGCGTAATCTGGGTGTAACGTGGAGCTAGAGATAAACATTTTACAATCATAACTATTGTACAACAAGTGTACAAAGTGTAACAAATGATGGAACGCCAAGTGCCAAAACAGTTCTAGCATGCTCGAAGTATGGAGTGTCAAATTAAGTAATACAATTCACGATAATATGTTCTTAAAGATTTGTAAAGCCTGCTCGCAAATTGGTAATTAATTCCTGACAAATAGCAAGTGTCTAAATATGATAAATACAGAGTATGTCATTTTATATCTTGCCGACATCACCCTACCCCCTCTGTTTAATATTTCCCAACTCTACTATGATAGTTTACAGGTCTCGAAACTTGTAGGCTAATTACTCGATGCCATGCATTACGAGATACTCTGGGACACGCAGGCTAGGGTATAGCTTGAATTCAAATGTAAGCATGTTAAATACAAGCGGTTGACTTGCGAGTCAAGTTACAACTATTTACTTACAAAGGCAACGTTTCAATAACGAGTACGTTGACGTCTTCAGGCCGTATTCCTCCTGCACTCTATTATAAAAATGGCATAACCTTATATTTATGAAAACCGCGCTTATACGTCACTAACTCACTGCTCCTTCCCCCATGTGTACTAGCAATAAACTCCTGCGTTGAAATGTTGCCTGTAAATAAATAGTTGTACCTGACTCACAAGTCAACACCTTTTGTTCAATTATCTCACACTCCCCTGATTTATATCTAGTACAAATTTTCTATCATAAGTGAAATACGTTTTTATTCATTCAATCCATTTCAAATATATATTTTTTTAAACCTATAGTGGATGACAATTGATATTAATACAGTCTTTTACAAATATTTATTCAATAATTAAATTATAATATTTTTGCGTTTCAGCCGAGATCGAACTGAGAACCTTTTTATGTCCGAAATCTAGCGCCCCTTGACATTGCGCCAAGTTTCCCATAACTAGAGATATATTTCTCAAGGATGTACATGAATTCTTTTTCCTCATCTGGTTGTCGTCGAAACATTCATCATACGACTTTAAACTGTTGCCATGGTTACCACACAATACCATAAATAGTACTGTAGGGTAACTAAAATATATATTTTTGTTTTTGTTAATCTCAGTAAGAATTTACTAAAAATTTGTTTTTTATATAACGTGTTTAACAATGATCTCTGCGAGTGTAAACAAGACTAAAGAAAGTAAGCAAGATTTTATTTAGAACTAAAGGGGTTCATGAATTGCATAAAATGTCACTAATTGCATTTACCGACTTCATCCTTCACTCATTTATACCAGTGTAAAGTTCATGTCTATTATTCAGAATCACTGAATAACAAAAGCTATAAACATCACTGTTGAACTAGTGTTTTTCGTAACAAAGATCTACAGCTACAATTTAAGATCTACAGCAATAAAACTTTAAAAATCGAAATAAAACTCAATAGCAGTGGTGCCCGTTTGCCCTAATGCCGTAGCTGGGTAAACTCACTTACGTATTTACAAACTTTGAAACAGAAAACATTCACTTGTATCCATTAAACCTGTACTAACAAGGTTCATAAATATCCAATATCCAAAAGAACTTGGAGGTACACGGTTTTATAAAATAGAACTTGTAAACATATGCATTATACACATACAATGAATGTCTGCTGAGTTGGACTGTAGGCTATATTTGTTTTACAGTGTTAATATGTGCATAAAGCGTGGAATGTTTATGTAAAATAACAATTCCAATACTTCACCTGATTTGAAAGTTTCCTGATACTATTTGTTTTAAATACAGTAGAGTTTCGTAAATCAGAGTCCCGATTTTCCGAGCTTCCATTAAATTCGAGACTTTTTCTATTTGAGCCTATTTTAACTATTTGAAAGAAAATGAATCGGGTGTTCAAGAAATATTTGTGTCAATACGTCATGCATTGGAAATGAGTCAGGCTTCCAAGAAATGTTTATATTAATACGGTATTTTTCTCCCCCCACCCCACCTATTCTATTGCTGTTCATTCTGTTGTATCATTCAGTTCACTATAGGGCTCTACAGATTGGTGTATTACCCAACTTCAACAGTTGTGTTTAAATTTCCTTATCAGTTATGTTTAAATGCTTGACAGCAGGCCAATGGGCCATTAATATCTTTCTTTATTTACACTGTAAGTTGTGACAGTTGACACATATACCTTAGAAAGCACAAATGTCTAGTCGTGTGCGTGATATATCAGCAAATAAACTCTCTTGAAGCAAACAAATAAACTATGACGACAAACATGATTAGATGGACTGGTCTTTATTTCCGTTAATAATAATATTTCCAGAACGGGCAGTCACTACATTGATCTGGATATGAAAGGTTATACTGTATTAGGGTTCATTATAGGTTCTATTTTTCCTAATGCACAGGAATTTATTTCCGTTTTTCCGATTTTTCCGTTATTCCGATGAGTCTCGGTCCCATTCAACTCGAATTATCAAGACTGTACTGTAGCTATATGCGTTTTTATATTTAGTAAAGAATGCACTTACATTCTGCATCAAAACTAACTTAATCATTATGAGAGTAAAACTTCAATAATTCCAACACTTTCACTAATCTTCACAATGGTACATACACACCCTGTATTTACCAGTAGTCCTGGACCTATGGGCGCACCCATACTATGGGGTAAAAGTAACGATAAAAATTATTTTTTTTTATTTATTTTTTTTTTTTTTTGTTATAAAATGTATTACTAAGCCTATATATGCTTATTTTTCAAATGATATTTGGTTTTAGTTTTTTGTTAGAAAAAAGCCTTATTCACATTTGAACATTAAATATATAGGCTTAATTAATGACAAAAAAAAACTGTTTGACCTTGTAGTTTTTTCTAATGAGAAAATGATCATGAAATCATTTTATCTCACAAACCTAATATACCTTAATTTTTATTTACGTTTTATTATTTACTAACTGTTATTATTCAGCAATATTTTATCAAGATAATGCATTTTATTATACATAATTTATTATCCAAAGGAATAATATAAGTAATTTATTCAACAATGTCAATTTTTCTTCTCGTAATAAAAAAAACTGACTTTACACCTTGTTCATAATATGTTGATACACTGAAAATTATTTAGCCTTTAAATATCAAAAATCTATTTTATGAAAATCATAATTTAATTATAAACCCTTTTTTATAAGAGTAGATGAAATGTAACAAAAGTGCTTCAAGCGGGGCTGATGATTCATTGAAGCGGGGTTGATTCCAAGTGGAGTTGATGATTGACTGAAGCGGGGTCGAGTCCAAGCGGGGATGATGTTTCACTGAAGAGAGGTTGAGTCCAAGAAGCGTTGATGATTCACTGAAGTGGGGTTGAGTCCAAGTGGGGTTGATGATTCACTGAAGCGGGGTTGATGATTCACTGAAGCGGGGTTGAGTCCAAGTGGGGTTGATGATTCACTGAAGCGGGGTTGAGTCCAAGTGGGGTTGATGATTCACTAAAGCGGGGTTGATGATTCACTGAAGCGGGGTTGAGTCCAAGTTGGGATGATAATTCACTGAAGCGGAGTTGAGTCCAAGTGGGGTTGATGATTCACTGAAGCGGGGTTGAGTCCAAGTGGAGTTGATGATTCACTGAAGCGGGGTTGAGTCCAAGTTGGGATGATAATTCACTGAAGCGGGGTTGAGTCCAAGTTGGGATGATAATTCACTGAAGCGGGGTTGAGTCCAAGTTGGGATGATAATTCACTGAAGCGGGGTTGAGTCCAAGTGGGGTTGATGATTCACTGAAGCGGGGTTGAGTCCAAGTTGGGTTGATAATTCACTGAAGCGGGGTTGAGTCTAAGTGGGGTTGATGATTCACTGAAGCGGGGTTGAGTCCAAGTGGGGTTGATGAATATCTACAGGTTATTCACAATGAGCACAATCCTTCAGTTTTGACTTCACTGGTAATATCGTCTAGTTTAAGCGGTAAATACTCTTATAAATTTAATTTTATAAATGAATTACACTTGTTTTACATGTAATTATATCATGATAGCAGTTAAATAATGTATGGTAATATTATTTTAATTTTTTTTATTATTAATAAAGCTGGTCTTATTAGAGCAACCACCAACTTGCCTTACAATATCTTACCATAATTATTAATATAACTTAAGTGACCATTAACTGTTTAGTTCTTGTCTGGACATTGCTAATTACATGTATTGGAACTAGCACAACAATACACTAACTCAAATGGTTTGGTTCTCTTCAATCTTCTACCAATGTAGGCTAGTGGTAATCGAGAATTTGGAATAGACATTGCTGTTGGATGAAGGTAGTTTCTTTCCATGGGTTTTGGCCGACATCTTTATTTCGTCTGTTACCATCGGGATATTCGGATCTCGGTGGATACCTTTGTTTTTTACATACCAAGGACCATTAACCACTTTTCTCAGTACCATGCCTTGGAACATCTGAAGAATTTATATATTATATTCTTTGCAGGTTCTTACAATTAGCTGTTATAGGTCCAAAACTGCCTCAAGAACTGATTGTAGATTTTTAATATGATAACATAATAGAATTATTTATCATCATGTTGTTATGAATGTAATAATGTCAATATTTTCTAGAAAGGACATGTTTTACTCCGCTATAAACAACGTGACAAGAGAGGTTATTGTGCACAGCTTGTGGTAAACGTCATAAAGGCTTAATACACTATTTATACCCCAATAAAGAAGTATTTCTGATTCTAGACGTTTACGACACTGCTGACAAATTTAGTGAGATATCAAGAGAAAACAACCTCCCCGCCAAAATGTAATAAAGTCCTATTTCATGGCCTATAAGCCTTTGTATCTAAACCGGAATCAGTAAATTCAAAGTTACCCAAAACTCTTCACTATAAATAATATTATTCTACATAAATAATTTCAAGATGAATTATTTCTTAAGACAGGCATAGATATGTATGTTTCGCACGGAGACAAGTCTGCGGCTTATCTTGGCACTCATCAGGCGCTGTAACACAACGATTTCTGTAAAAGTAATCCAAGTAATGTATCTGTGACAACATATGATATCATAAACAGCTGATTCTATGTCATAGGGTAAGTTGCAGAACTGTTTCAACAAGTAGGCTATATTACTTTATTTATTCTATATTATTAGATAGTTAGAAATTTTTTTATAATTCGATAAATCTTACTAAAACTTATAAAATATAATGATAATAAATGATTATATAAATTTATTCTAAAATTTGTAATGAAAACCTTTTTAGGTGCGTCATGAAAGTTTTAAAAACCAATTTCATTTAAATTCGTTTTATAAAATGTTTCAAAATTTATTTTAGTTTAAGTTTTTCAATTAAATGCCTTATTTTATTATTAACTGCCCGATCCGTTGTTCATCATGCATATTTGTGCGGTCATCTTTAAATGATCTCCCCCCCCCACTTTCTTACCATTCCATCACTCATAATGTTTTCCCCGTAAACTGCACAGATCTAACGATGAATTTCTGTATCTTTTAGTACTTTAGCACTAAAAAATCTTATAACAGTTCGTACTTTACAGTCGGCGGGACTCACGATTATCAGAGGCATCTTAAACACTCAGTACACAACGTAAACAATGACGAATCAGACTGTAATGGCGTCAGTGCGTAGACAACAGACCCAGTGCGCATGCGCAAAACCCCGACCGCAACGCTGCGGCCGCGTGTGGCAAAACGGTACTTACTTAAAAAACACGCCTCGTAATTAAATATATTTTCATAAGTAATTATTTGTTTAACTAATTGAAAACTATAAATTACTTTCTCAAAACATTCGTTTCATAGACTAAGCCAGGGATAGAAACTTGCGGCCCACGACCTGGCTTTATGCGGACCCAAACGAATTTTAAAAACATTAGATTATTGATTTACTAATAAATGTTAAACATAAAAATATAGGTTTGTATAAGATGCAGGTTGAACACTGCTCCTACCACCAGTAAAAGCTTTGTGACTTGCAAAGTGATCCAGTTTTTCAAAAAAGATCGGAAAACTGGTGTCAAGTGCCTGAGGAGAAATAAACCAAATTACGTGTCTTTGGTAGGAAAATAGTTTAATTGTTTGAAAGCACATACATGTTCTCTTTATGAGTGCACATTTTCAACAACGAAATTTATAAAGTCATCTGACAGCAACAGCCTCACAGACAACCATCTTCTAGATCGACTTCAATTCAGATAATTTTAATGAACTGTTGAACTATTGTAGCCGCCCACAGTCTTCTCATTAGGTAAAGTAGATAAATACTTATGGATGATTTTAAATTTAAAATAATTTAGAGTTTTTTCCAATACTGTGTTCGGATAAACGTAAACATCATGATTAAATAAAAACTAAAAATTTAATACTTATTTTGATTCTTTTTTACATTGAGCTTGATAATAAATGTATATACAAATTTTCCATAAATTTTATTGATTAATATTATTTAATATACGACGCATTCTATACGTATGCGTAGTTGTGCGGCTCTCGGCTTCACTGAAAATAATGAAGTGGCCCTTTAGGGTTATGAAGTTAGCCATCCCTTTAAGCTAACCCGGTATAAGTAGCGTCAGCTTCGTCAATGAAACGACTCCAAGTAAGCTTCCGTTCAGTTACTGTATTAATTACTAATGATTTAGACAATGAAAATTTAAAAGTAATTTCAATTTATTTAACTTTAATCTATGAAAATTTAAAAGTAATTTCAATTTATTTAATTTTATTCGATGAAATTTTAAAAGTAATTTCAATTTATTTAATTTTATTCAATGAAAATTTGATCTCTTTTAAAGTTTTTATTGAATACATTGTCTAAAGGTGAGTTCATTTCCTTCAGCAGACCAGGTTAACAAACACCTATTTTATGACTTGACCATGACGTTTCATGACACATGTTTCATGTTGCAATTTACGACTCTTTTGAATTTCCCATAGTTTGCTCTTCTTCCCGAAGCTTAAAGAAAGGAAACTAACAATTACAAATTACTTCCTTGATCAGCATATTTTCATCTTTTACCCCATTTTCCTTTAGATTTTTTCCAAGTGCAAAATTCCTCCATCGTTTATAACTAACAAAAAGATTTGCGTAGGGATGTCCGTCAATAAAAAACATACAAAAAATGTTACTTTTAAAAAAAAGGTTAAGAGCTTCCACATAAAAAGGTAAACTATCTTAACTAAATATTCTCCTTCTAGTTTTACTATGAGGTTTTGATCACTTTAATATGAAAGTTCTAAGCAGTAAACACTATCGGTTACGTCATTAAGGGTGACACTAACGCTTTCCCTCTGCACTAATTGCGAACTAGATAATATCAACAAAACCTTTAGTCTACCCTTTGTCAACCTTTAGAAATAATAAATTCTCAAAATAAATGTGTAACTTGTTAGCTAATTGTTTAGGTGGCCGCTCAATCAATAAATTTGTGAATAAAATAATTACTTATGAAAAATTACAGGATTTTCTAAAATGTTATAATTTCCATAATCAACCAGTATTACTAAACAAATCCTCCTCGTATTAAGTGGCAACCATTTGAACAGTCAATCGCTGAAAACTTTTCCGCAACAATTTACATTTTTTAAAAGCAAATAATTTGAAACAATCAGTATCATTTGAATACAATCATTCTAATATGACTTCCATCCATTATCAATAGGGTACTGAGAAGGAGTTTATACTTGAAACCCCCTTAAAAAAAACTTATAGAAAATGACTTTAGAAACAATAACATTCGAACTGTTTAAGCTTATGAAACTTGTCTGGTTTTCGAATATCTTTTGGTCTTAAATATATAACTGTGTGATGTACAAATACGTAAGTTTTTATCACTTAGTATTATTTCCAATTAAGCATTCAATAATACTCGCATTATTTTATCAAAGCCTTTAATTATTGTTTTGTTGAATCATTATAAATGTATAAATATTACAAAGTCCATGAATAGTTAACAGAATATTGCAAATAATTGGTTATCAAATTATTTAACGTGCGTCAATATTACGTCACCAATTTAGGACGCTCAATCCCTTTATCCACTTTAATTACAGGATTACATGCGCTACAATATCTATTTCAGATTTAATAAATAATTAAAATATTTTCGTTAAACTCGTTCTATTAGCGCACATGTTCCTGATATATATAGATATATATATATATATATATATAGTACAAATTTTCAATCGTTAATAAAATACGTTTTTATTTATCCAATCAAGTTCAATTTTTTTTTTAACCTATAGTGGATGACAGTTGATGTTAATACAGTTTTTTCAAATAGTTATTCAATTATTAAATTATAAAAAATTTTGGTGTAGGTCGGATTCAAACTAAGTATCTTCATATTCGAAGTCTAGCGCTTTTTGGCACTCAGCCAACTTTCGATAGATAGAAATTACCTTTTTAAAAATCTATATCAAAAACCTCTATTGTGTGACCTTGAATTGTTTCCATGGTTACCACACAATATTACAAATAATGCTCTAGGATTAAAAATAAATGAGAAAAATAAAATAAACAAACAAACTGGATTAACTTTATCCAACTTTGCTTCACACACGGACAATGCAGTAGGAAAGCGAAAAGAAACTACAACATAATGAAAGCAACAAAACAAGCGTATAAATAGTAACAATAAAAATATCAGACCAACACTATACATAGAAAGGAGAATGAAAAATTGCAAAAGGGTGAAGGTGAGGTAGAATTAGGTAAACAGAAGAAAAAACATATTGGCACCACGCGACTGGAAATAGGGAACAGTTATGTCATTGCTGGACATGGTCGCATATTGAAGAGTGCCTGCTCTTCTGAATAGGGTTACTTGATGAAGTAGACAATCTGCAAGTTTCCTAGCAAATCTTAAGTCCATTTCTTTGTACGGATCGGAACTCCTCACATTCCAAGCAACTCTGCACAGATCTCGTGCATCCTCGTTTAAGGCGATTGTTTTTTAGTATCGTCTTTCATATTCTGACTTGACCACAAACCTAGTTTTGACCTTGGATTAACGTCATATCTGGCGGGATCGTATATACGAGTAGTACTTTTTTTTAATACTTGAATTCTTGTTTCTTAATTACTTCACGCTCTATTTGCCCGATCAAGGCCATCCCAATTGCGTTATCTCCATATAAGAACACAACACGGTCTAAAATAACTAATGAGACTTCTGCTGTTCGAAAACCTGTAATGTAATTATTGTTTTTCAATTCCTTCCAATAATTGTTTTTGTAATTATTGTTGTTCAGTTCCTATTATTTCACGCTCTCCCTATATACATATATATGTGTGTGTGTGTATGTGTGTGTGTGTGTGTGTGTGTGTGTGTGTGTGTGTGTTTGCGCGCGCGTTTGTTTGTGTGTGTACTTTCACTATATGTACTTAAACAAGAATCTTACTTGGTATTTACCACGAAGACGATTAACTTGGTTAACTTTCGAAAATTGGTAGTATCTCCATCATCGGGCATCACTGATTTATATATATATCTTCTTCAGATTTTCAGGCGTGTATATAGTTCTTGTTCATCAACTCTTGTTCAAGTACATTGCTTTTTTAACGTGTTATGGATGACCCTTGATGTTAATACATTTTTTCAAATATTAATTTATTTTTTTTAAATTTGTATTTCTGGTCAATGTTAGGACTAGATAGGTTATTTTATTGTTTATTTCTTCCTCCGTGGTGAATTGTATGTTAGGGTGTAAGTTATTGATTTCATTTAGAATGATGTTATTATTTATTGCTTTATTTTGTCATATCGTATCCAATGTCCGTTGGGGTCGTGTGTTTTATTGGTTTGTGTGATTAATTCGTTAAGTTTTTATTATATATATATATATATATATATATATATATATATATATATATATAATAAATTTAAAATATTTCAAAAACAAGAATACGTTTAATGAATATATTTATTCAAAGCTTTTCGCCGATAAAATAGTACCAGCATCTTCAGGAAA
Organism: Prosapia bicincta; assembly: GCA_036971475.1. Taxonomy (NCBI): domain Eukaryota; kingdom Metazoa; phylum Arthropoda; class Insecta; order Hemiptera; family Cercopidae; genus Prosapia; species Prosapia bicincta. The sequence continues at coordinate 48,692,118 of JBAIZL010000006.1, forward strand.
ATAATTATCTAATAAAAAAAAAAAAATTATCGGCGAAAAGCTTTGAATAAATATATTCATTAAACGTATTCTTGTTTTTGAAATATTTTTAATTTATTAACTATATTACAAGAAAACATATCACCATATTTAATATACACCATATATATATATATATATACAAGAGAAACAACACACATTCACAAACATTGATACAATTCTAGATATTCTATACTTTGTGGATAAAAAAAAAATAATTTGAACAAACCACAGAAAACTTAGTAATATATAAACATCACGAGAATCAATCACAACGTACACTTTCGAAAAAAAACACTCGAAATCCAACACTATATTGACACACATCAAAAAATCATAAAAATCTCAAGCAAGAACATATCACAGAAAATCAATACTCCTCTGAATCATATTAACATAACGCAACTAAGCAAACAGTTTCGTCCGCGATACACAGCATCAAACAATACACTGAAAAGTGTGAAACGCATTTCCTGAGAAATATCATTAAGCAGTATTTTTTAGTAGTAAATTAATAAACAAACAACAAAAATCCTTTACAGTAAATCGGTGAAACATAACTTCATCACATTCTGTACGAAAATGTGTAACAATCTTATTATAAAACTCCTGTGATTGAATTCTGAAAGTCAAACAGTGCTAATGCTAATAACTATATATGTTTGAGTTTAATTTTCTATCATTCCTAACGATTCAATATACTCCTCTGTTGACGCGTTTTGGAGAAAGTCCATTTTTAAAACTTTATTTTGAAAACAAAGTTACTTCGAAACGCGTCAATACAGGAGAATATTGAGTCGTTAGAAATAGTAGAAAACTGTACTCAAACATATAGAAATATTTCTAACAGAAATGAAGATGAGCATAATTATAATGCTAACAAATCTTTTCGTCTTCATTAGAGGCTGTTTGTGGTTATTTTTTAAATGATTTCCAGATGAAATTTCTTACATATTCATAAATAATACACTTTTGTTTAAATTACGTGATATCGTATGATTTCATTATATTGCACAAATGATTTTATCCTGGTAGTTTGCTCTTCTTTTCAATTGTTTATTACAATTTAGGTTACAAGAGAATTGTATTTCCTAAGCCAAGTAGATATGGTATAAAAATCAAGTTAAGTTCAAATAATATAACCTGTTAAGCAACATTTAAAAAGAGCTTGATTGATATAATAAATTGTAAACTTTAAAAATTAAAAGTTATAATAGAAAGAATAATTTGTTATAAAGAGTATTGAATTTGTATTTTGCCTTTATCAAGAAACATTATACTAGGCGATATGGATCACAACTCTAGTATGTACTTAAAGTTACGAATAGATTTAGAGGAATTCCTTTTGAATGTGGTGACATGAACAATGACATATTATTACAGTTAACTCATCAATTATTGGTTTACTATAAATCAAGATTTTATATACACAATATAAATATTTAGGTTTACATACATATATACATACATACATACATATATATATATATATATATATATATATATATATATATATATATATATATATATATATATATATATATACATATATATATATATATATATATATATATATATATATATATATATATATATATATATATATATATTAAATATGATGATATGTTTTCTTGTAATATAGTTAATAAATTAAACATATTTCATAAACAAGAATAAATATGTTCATTAAAAGTATTCTTGTTTATGAAATATTTTTAATTTATTAATTATATATATATATATATATATATATATATATATATATATATATATAAATATAAAATACGTTTTCTTGTTTAATAATTTAAAACAACACAGGTTATTCAAATACAAGAATATTTATTATTTTAAATCAAAGCTTTTCGTTGGCAAACAGTACCAATATCATCAGGAATGAAAATTACAATAATCTATTATCTATAATATCAATATCTATAATAATTGCAATAATTATTGTAATTTTCATTCCTTTAATATAATTATTAAATGTAAATTAATGGTTGGTCAGAAATGACCAGTTTTAATAAAAAAAAAAAAAAAAAAAAAAAAATGTAATTTTTAAATGCCAAAACAGCATAATAGATATGATTTTTTATATGATCTATCTTAACACATTTCATTGAATGCACGCACGTTTTATTTGCTATGCAACACTCAACAATCCTACACATTTTAAACAATATACAAAGATATTGTACATCCGAATGCACTTCAATAAATAACAATCATCAAGAACTTTTATTGTCACACTTTTCTCGATGGACAACTATAAGTTCAACTATTATTATGTTAATGAAATACTATATTAAGTTTAGGTAATGTTAATATGACATCCATTGACTTTTTGGCGGTACGACGTTTGTCGAGTCAGCTAATATATATATATATATATATATATATATATATATATATAGGCCTATATATATATATATATATATATATATATATATATATATATATATATAATACTCTCATAAACAAGAATATGGCATTTTATTTTTTTTATTGATTGAAGCTTTTCGCTTCAGCACTATCAAAACTTTTCAAGTACCTCATAGTTCCATGACTACAAATCCATTTAAAAGTTTTAAAACGTATGTTACATTCTTATCGATTCATATTTTTTAGTTTAAAAATCTAATTGTTTGAAGTTACTGTACTGTTTGAAGTTCTGCAGGCAGACTCAAGATTGTCTGGGACTCCTCTCACCCAACCCCCTGCCAGAGCGATGAAGGGAAACGTAGGTTCTGTCCTTAGTCAACCCTAATAAATACCATCTACCCTTTTCTATGACCTAATATTTTTTTCTACACGCTTTGCCGTTCTTCTTACGATTAGGTGTGACCTGAGAGAACGTCTTTACAGACCAAACAGTAAGAGTGTGTACCTCATGTACGTGACGAAAACTGGCAAAAAAATAAATTAAAGAGTTAGCTAACTTATTATCAGCTCCGATTTAGGGTTTTACCATAAATAAAGCATTAAAAAATTTAGGGAAATTTCTACTCAGGCTAATAAAGAAACATTTTATTTTAGTTACCCTAGACGACTATTTATGATATTGTGTGGTAGCAATGGTAAAAATGGAGGTACTAAAAGGGGGAAAATTCATATACATCTTTGAGAAATACATTTCCAGTTATTTAAAAGTTGACGCAGTGCTAAGGCGCGTTAGACTTCGAACATGAAGATTCTCAGTTCTAATCCAGTTAGACCCCAACAATTTTAATAATTTACTTATTTCTTAAATATTTGATAAAACTCTAATAACATCAATTGTTATCCACTATAAGCGTAAAAAATGTATTTGGACTTGTTTGGATGAATAAAAACGTATTTTATTAACGGTTGAAAATTAGTAGGGGGGTGGTCAAAGTGCCCACTCTAAGGAAAATCTTTTACTGTATAATACGAACATTATATAAATTCAGGTTTATCTGTGGTAATGATAAGTTCAATATGTTCCCCTCACACAACAAAAATATAATTGCCATATCTTGTTACGTTTGAGATGTATAACTGTTATTGCTTACTTCTACGAAATGGTCACTTTGCCCTGATAGGGCGGTCAAAGCTACTACCTTAAAAAAAATACTGTATAATGTTATATAAAGAAACAATATTTGATTCTAACTGTTTTATATATTGTTTGAGCAAAGCCAGTAGTTAAACACTCATTTTTAATTTATAAATACATATACTAAAGCTATTTATGATATTTTTTTTTAGTTTGAAGGTCTAATGTGTTACAAATATCACAAAGTCATTGTCCTGTATTTCACACCAGCGCATTATTCATGTGCTCACTGTAAACGACTAGAGCAACGGATCCAACCTTTATTGTCTTTTGACTTAGAGAAACAATCACCATAAAAAATACATCGCTATCATCGGAATTCTTGAACAGGATCCTTATTACATTGCTCGATTTTTTTTCTATTCTTTTCTTACATCTTTATCACATTTTACATTTTTGTTGGCACTTTAAATTATTTTTCAATCGTTTTGCCCTTTCCTTTTCTCCCTTTGGTATTTTCACAGACATTCACAGTCTGTCTTGTAAGGACTTGTTGCTCAAACCGCAACCCTTTTTTCGTTTATTTGGACGTTTGCTAATGCAAGCTTTTGGCACTGGTATTATGTCTCTAGGACTTACTGTAAATGAAAAAACTTTCGAGTTGTTTCATAATTTAGGTAGCAAAACAAATAGTATTTGGATCTCATGAATCAACGAGCGGAGATGTGGTGGAAGATGGAGCAGGAAAACCTACTGCTCTGTTAAGAATGAAATGAGTAACCTTTAGATCTCCTGAGAAGTGAGAATTCCTAATCTATGACTGTTTTCATGATTCAGAGACTTATGAGCTGAACTGTGGGCTATTGAAGGAAATTGCAGTAGGAGATGTGCCTTCACTGGTGGCCAATTAAACAGGATTTTCTATTGTTAATGCTGCTGCGAAATCCAGATCACGGACGATATTCCTATTAATAGGAACGATTCGACACTTTAGAAACCATTTAACGTCAGTATTAATACTGCAGCATTTCGGAAGGCTTCACTAAGAAGACAAGACACCTGCTTCTGGCTTACTTGTCTGGCGGGCAAAGTGGCCACTCTTTGACCTCATTACATAAATTGGATTGTAGTGTCTAAACTACTAAGCCTAATTCAAAAATATCAATTTGTATGTCAAGATAATAAATTTTTTTAATGGCTTCATAAATTATGAAAAGATTATATAATAATAATTGTATCAAGTATTTTCGAACACTTGCCTAAGATCAATAAGGACTTACTCGATTTCTACAATATGTTTTCCCACTAATCTCCACTGCCATATGAACTAGTTGACATCCTTTCATTCAGTAGTTTACAGCACTATACAGCAGAAAAATACCCTCTGGACACTTTGCCCACCTTTCCCCTACAAGATATCAGGAGAGTGTGAACTCATAGAAGGAATTTAATAAAAGCATAAACATAGTGACATTTATTTATCAATAAAAAGGAATATTTCTTTCATACATTTACAAATTGGTTGTTGTCATGCCTGACTTTACAATCCATATTTTATGACACAGTAAACTTGTGAATCGCAATTTATATCATGAAATATAACTGAAGTCAAGGCGCATAAATAACTAGCTCGTATATCAGAGCCATCTGTCGTGAGACTGAATATCAGTCGGAAAATAAGTTTGATAAAGTTGGCCTCTGTCAGCCGACACAGCTTTGTTTTAATTACCAAAATGTTATGGAACTATGAACAACGTAATTAAAATTACAAATGATTTTCAAAGAATAAAGTTTGATTTCAAAAATAGCATTAAATGGTCATAATGTACCACACAGTTTTAAATTAGGGGAAACGAAAATGTAAGTAAAAATATAAGATGTTCTAAGAATTTTAGGTTTTTGTAAGTAATAAATCCATTAAAATAAAAAGGAAGTAATATATAAAAGTTAGCGTTGATAAATAAAAAAAACTTTACATCCGCATCATTATAGTAAACAAGTAATTTAAACAAAATTTCAAACACGCTTCCTACTTAAATCAACAAAGAAAAATGTTACTTTAGCTTTTTTTTATTTTATAATTACAAATAATATAAAATACTTTCATCCTGCATTATTATTTATGACATTGTCTGGTAACCATGGCAACAATAATTGTTGTTTGAGGTTGTAGAATGGAGGTTTTTCATGTAGATCATAGAGAAGTACATTTCTAGCTATGGAAAGTTGGCTCAGGGCCAAAAAGCGCTAGACTTTGAGCAGAAATATACTCTGTTCTAATCCGACCTAGACCTCCATTTTCTTATAATTTAATTATTGAATAATTATTGGAAAAAACTGTATTAACATCAATTGTCATCCAATATTGGTTTAAAAAATGTACTTGAGTGGGTGATTAAAAACGAATTTTATTAACGATTGAAGATGTGTACAAGTTATATATAGGCATATTTAATTAAAATTTAATATATAAATAAATTTAATAAAGCTTCAAAATACGGAATAATATTTTAATAAAACTTAAGTAGATATCTAAATGCATCTAGTTAGGGAAAAATATCGGAATTTTATTGGATAGGTCTGAACATGCAAAGGCTATATTAAAACATCCTTTGAGATTAGCTACTGAAATTATAAATTTGTAATGCATGAAAATATCGAACCTACTTCCTTATTATGATTCAGTGCTTCGGCATATCTCCTATAAATCTATATATGTTTTTAAAAGTCTGCTAACCATTAAACATGTACTCACAAACATGTATGATTTATTCATTTTCATTCTTTCAAAATTCAATTTCTTCATCATACTTTAATATTGTATATTGTTTTATAAAATCATTAGTTCTGCACCACGCTTCAATATAAAATACTAAACCACGTTAAACGAGTTTGCAGTAACACTGGTTAGTAAAGTAAACTATCAAATTGCAATAACCAGAATAACCAGACACTGCTACCGGGTGATAACGTCTAGAAGATTCCGTGATTGTGTTTACACCTTGTGGACAATAGATTTTGTAGCTGTTTAGCAAGCAGTGAATGTTTGCGTAGAAAAAATGTGTACGGTAAACATTCGTCACTTATGACAGCCAATTTTAAATAAAACAAACCAAGACTGTAGCAAAATATTTATTGTACTGGTAATATGTGAAATGAAATATGCATAAACTGGTTCATCATCGGTATATACAGAACCTTGGGAGCAACACAATTAAGTTAGTAATTCATTTTGCACTTTTTTAATGATTATTGTACAGAAAATTAGATTTTTCATGTATTTCATTGCAACATTAATATATGTAATAAAATATTAATCACGGAGTCAAAGTAAAATAAAATAACATAATTGGTTTCTAGACAATATCATATTAAAAAAAGTTGTAATGATTTTATAATTTAAATCTTAAAACTCTTCAAATCATAAACTCTTGGAAGTCGTTTTGTTCTATGTTAAAACACTTGAAATATATAACAAAATATATAAATAAAATTTAAAGTAAATTCTTACTTAGGTCCACTTCAAATAAAGTAACATAACCTATGCGTTAAAACAGTTATTTTACCACATAACCTATAACATAAAATCAGCTATTTGATGAAATCATATGTTATCATTTATTTTAAGCCAAAGAAAGAATAACTATATTGCAAACCCATTTTGTGAGAAGCTTTTCTCACACATAAAACTAAAATTAATTAATTAAATTTAATTTATGAATTAATATTTTTAAAAACTGTATTAACATCAATTTTCATCCACTCAGGTTTTAAAAATTCTTTGAACTTGAGTAGATTAATAAAAAGTATTTTATTAACGATTTGAAAATTTGAACAAGATGTGTATAAAGAGAGTGTGAACTAATAGAAGGGATTGAGAAAAGTGGAAACATTATGTTTTAAATGAACTCAAAGAGTTTTGGCACCTCTGAAACATGAATTTATGTTCATTTAAAAGAATTAAAGTTGTGAAAAAATGTTTAATTTGCTTGGACAAATATGTTTATAGAAATAGAATTGTGCTATGGAGTAAATTATTCAATGAAGAATATTAATAATTAGCATTCATTGATTAATGTAAACGTGATACATTATACATGTGGAGATTATTATTGCCAATTCAAAGGCCAGTGCTTGACGTACATTTAGTGCATTGCATTTGCAAAAGTTACGGGCACACAGTCAGTCCATAGTCCTGCTGTGAAGCAAAATGTGTTAATGGATTCCCTGGGGCATTGTAGCGAATAGGAGACACGCAAAGACGTAACCTTTGCAATGGGGTTTTATAAAGTGCTAAACAGTCAGGAAAACGATTAAGTCAAACGTTACTATTTTTGCGAATATAAATTAATGTTTGCAGAAAAATTTAATAGACCTATAGACTTTATGTATGTATGGAATTTTGAAAAAAATATTCGATTGCAAGTTGTATGGTAATGTGTTATTTTTAAAGTAAAATCTCCAGACGGAGAAACAAAATGTTACTCCAGTGGAAACTTACGGTCCTGCTTTAAGATATTTTCGTCAACTTGATTTTTTTACATTTTCAGAACACTGGCTACTAGGTTGTGTGTGTTTTAATAGTGACTGTGTCACCTTTTATAGAGTTTTAATAGTGACTGTATCACCTTTTATAGAATATTAATAGTGGCTGTATCACCTTTTATAGAATATTAATAGTGGCCTTATCACCTTTTATAGAATATTAATAGTGACTGTATCACCTTTTATAGAATATTAATAGTGGCTGTATCACCTTTTATAGAATATTAATAGTGGCCTTATCACCTTTTATAGAATATTAATAGTGGCCTTATCACCTTTTATAGAATATTAATAGTGGCCTTATCACCTTTTATAGAATATTAATAGTGACTGTATCACCTTTTATAGAACATTAATAGTGGCCTTATCACCTTTTATAGAATATTAACAGTGGCCTTATCACCTTTTATAGAATATTAATAGTGGCCTTATCACCTTTTATAGAATATTAATAGTGGCTGTATCACCTTTTATAGAACATTAATAGTGGCTGTATCACCTTTTATAGAATATTAATAGTGGCTGTATCACCTTTTATAAAACATTAATAGTGGCTGTATCACCTTTTATAGAATATTAATAGTGACTGTATCACCTTTTATAGAACATTAATAGTGGCTGTATCACCTTTTATAGAACATTAATAGTGGCTGTATCACCTTTTATAGAATATTAATAGTGACTGTATCACCTTTTATAGAATATTAATAGTGGCTGTATCACCTTTTATAGAACATTAATAGTGGCTGTATCACCTTTTATAGAATATTAATAGTGGCTGTATCACCTTTTATAGAACATTAATAGTGGCTGTATCACCTTTTATAGAATATTAATAGTGGCCTTATCACCTTTTATAGAATATTAATAGTGACTGTATCACCTTTTATAGAATATTAATAGTGGCTGTATCACCTTTTATAGAATATTAATAGTGGCCTTATCACCTTTTATAGAATATTAATAGTGGCCTTATCACCTTTTATAGAATATTAATAGTGGCCTTATCACCTTTTATAGAATATTAATAGTGACTGTATCACCTTTTATAGAACATTAATAGTGGCCTTATCACCTTTTATAGAATATTAACAGTGGCCTTATCACCTTTTATAGAATATTAATAGTGGCCTTATCACCTTTTATAGAATATTAATAGTGGCTGTATCACCTTTTATAGAACATTAATAGTGGCTGTATCACCTTTTATAGAATATTAATAGTGGCTGTATCACCTTTTATAAAACATTAATAGTGGCTGTATCACCTTTTATAGAATATTAATAGTGACTGTATCACCTTTTATAGAACATTAATAGTGGCTGTATCACCTTTTATAGAACATTAATAGTGGCTGTATCACCTTTTATAGAATATTAATAGTGACTGTATCACCTTTTATAGAATATTAATAGTGGCTGTATCACCTTTTATAGAACATTAATAGTGGCTGTATCACCTTTTATAGAATATTAATAGTGGCCTTATCACCTTTTATAGAATATTAATAGTGACTGTATCACCTTTTATAGAATATTAATAGTGGCTGTATCACCTTTTATAGAACATTAATAGTGGCTGTATCACCTTTTATAGAATATTAATAGTGACTGTATCACCTTTTATAGAATATTAATAGTGGCTGTATCACCTTTTATAGAACATTAATAGTGGCTGTATCACCTTTTATAGAATATTAATAGTGGCTGTATCACCTTTCATAGAACATTAATAGTGGCTGTATCACCTTTTATAAAATATTAATAGTGGCTGTATCACCTTTCATAGATTTTTAAAATTAACATCAGGTTTTATATAGTTTCAATGGAGACTGTAGCACCTTTTATAGTTTATAGTTTTAATAATGACTTATCAGGTTTTATAGAGTTTTAATAGTATATTAATAATTGTGTCTGTTGAAACCACTCCTAATAATAACAATATATATATACCCCAACTGCTGCCTTTGGGACATTTAGACAAATCTTTGGAAGATTTTGCATTATTATTAAGTTAGATTGTAATGGACCCAACTTCAAGTGGTGTGAAAAATCTTTTCTATTGGTTGTTGTGTAATGTGTTACTAATTTTGACTCATCTTATCAACATTTGTAATGTAAATAATTCAAACGTCGCAAAAGACGCAGAATAAAACACAAATATTAAAGACAATATCAATATGGCAAGGTTTTATTTATTATTTAACATATTCATTATATACAGTTATAAATTCAACTATTTTCAACCTACTTAGGTCATGTTTGTAGATTTTAAAGGGGGCTTTCGCAATGCAAGTTATAGCTGGCCACACGTAAGCTCTAGCGCGTGACCTGGAAAGGTGAGCATAGGCGGGGGAAGGGTAGAGGAAGCAAAAGACCGTTCCACAAATATTATTATATGAGCTATAGTATTTATAATTAAAATATTGTAAATACGTTTTTCCAATCTAAAGTACCCCATATTAATCTACGTGGTTAGGTCAAAGATTGGTTTCCTGACTCCCTTGTAAGTAATGGGTGGAGCGGGGGCAACCGGCTGTCTATATGATATTTCTGTGTGGGCAACACGACAGACAGTTCAAAATTATCAAATGGTAGACCCATTTGTGTATTCTATTATTCAACTAAATCTGGAATAGATGTTTCCCATCGCTATTCTATTCTGTGCTTTCAGTCCGGTATACTATTATTTTCGCTTACCAACCTTTTATGAACCCCTGGGGTTACGCGAATCCCCCCCCAAAGGCTTCTATGTACCCCTGGGAGTACACTTAGACCCCCCCGGGCTTCTATGTACCTTTAGAGTTACACGTACCCTGCAGGTTTTTATGTATCCCTGGAAGTACGCGTACCACCACAGGCCTCTATGTACCCCTGAGGGTACGCATATTTCCCCACAGGCTTTTATAAATCTCTGGGGGTTCGTGTGACACCCTCAAGGCTTCTATGAACCCCGGAGGTACGCGTGCACCCCACAGGCATCTATGTACCCCTGGGGGTACGCGTACTCCCTCCCTCACAAGCTTCTAAGTACCTCTGGGTGTACGCGTACCACAGTTTGGAAACCGCTGGCCTAAGGGAATGGCATCGACAGAGTTATTGTTGATATTTACGGTCGAAATATTCACTAACTACTTTGGTATGTATTCATATATATATAAGTTCTAAATAGGAAATAATTATTAGTTTTAAACCATCTGATCAATAACAGGGTTTTCTGAGTATACTTGTTAATATAAAACTTGAACGAACAGTATATCAATTTTCAATGTTACTAGATTTAACTAATAAAACAATTTGATTTATTTGATAATAAATGAACAGTTTTCACTACTTTCTACCTTATCCTTTATAAATATTTGAGTAAATATAAATAAATATAGCCTATAATCATCGCTTACCTATAAATAACTTTTACCCGTAAGTAAACATAGTCACATGTAGGGCTTAACTTACTGTTCAAGGCTTAACAACATAAATCCTGTTGTCTTTGAAAAGGGATTCAGCTTCCCCGTCTTTTTGTAAGTCTAATAAAATTAGGATATAAAGTATAATAATTATATAAATAGTATAATTAATTGATATTTTCTAGCATAAAGTAGAGATATAGTTAGCCATCACAAAATCTATTAACTTATTAAAATTAATTTTAACATGGTGAAATCTATTTCCTATATGCAAGTAAGACAGTAAAACAATAAAATTAACTATCATTACATTATTTAAAAGTTTTCTTGGGCCAACTAAGAACATGTTTCTAATTAGACAACTTGAACTACATTTTCTAGACAGTAGTTTACCTTGCGAAACCTGAACTGACGTTGACAGATTACTTGGATTTTACAGAGCCAATGGCTGTTTATCATAAAGAAGTAAGTCTGCATTATTTATCGCGTTACATAAATTCCAATGTTCCTTTTAACCTGCAACATATGACACAAAATATAATAAATGTTTTATATTTTCCCCACATAAACTTTAGAATGTATTTTCCCATTGAGATGCACATTGCTGGTTTATGTTTTTCTTTATGGCATTTTTCCATAAAATATAAATCCATTTATAATTTGACGAGTTCACCGAACCTTTTGCACTTAGAACTTAAACTTTCTACAGAAATGTAGTGGATCAAAGAAAAAATTAACAATGTTTTAACTAAGTCAAAATACAGACATTTCTAAACTCATGAACTCTGGGATAAAAGTAGTGCAGATCCTGTATTACAGTACTACGGTACTTTAACTTTTATTACAGTAGTTCTGTAATAAAATTAATATCTGTCATAACACGTAGTAGATATTGTTAAATATTTTGCCATATAACGGCAACATTGATTTCCGGAGGACCTTAAATAATTAAATAAATGAAATTGACGTTTTGTACATACCTCACTAGGCGAAGTACCACCACTTTTCGGACAGTTATTCGGGTGCACCCTTTCCCGCACTTATCAATTTCCTGTTGAACTTAAAGAAATCACTTATATATAAAATGTCACTATTAATGTTAAGAGTACCTTCTCCACACGACAGGAGAAACAAAGAGAGAGAAATGGTCTAAACCGAGCCTCGTTTAGAACACACAAAACTTCGTCACGTCGAGAGTGACGGGAGAGATGTCGTTTAACCGACGATTCGAATGGAACTGGGACGTACCGAACCTTGTAAGAGACAAAGGTTGGCCGATAAGGAGTCCCTCTCTGAAGCATTTACACTGTCTTTTTAAATTATCTTTAATTTAAAGAAAAGTACGTAACAGATATACTATCCTAGAAATCTTTAAGAGAGAGTTTTCAACAACTTCTCAAAGTTTCAGGCCGAATGAATGGTGTAATATATATATATTATATTTATATATATATATATATATATATATATATATATATATATATATATATATCGCAGTATGTTTTCTTGTGTATTAATAAAGAACAAAAGTCTAAATACAAATACAAGAATTATAATTGAATTTACAATTCAAAGCTTTCCGTTGGCTAACAGTACCAACATCATCAGGAATATTAAACAATTAAAATTATCATATGTGCAAATTAGATCAAATGAACTCTCTCAGGTTAATTTGATCTAATTTGCACATATGTTAATTTTAATTGTTTAATATTCCTGATGATGTTGGTACTGTTAGCCAACGAAAAGCTATGAATTGTAAATTCAATTATAATTCTTGTATTTGTATTTAGACTTTTGTTCTTTATATATATATATATATATACAGTATATATATATATATATATATATATATATATATATATATATATATATATATATATATATAGTATAAAGTAAAGGGTATGGCACCACCTTACAAGTTAGAAGTTCTTTCAGGCTTAAACGGACAAAACCGCTACGTCGTTCCGTCAAGATGTAAGACTTTCTAAGAAGTAACGCGACTAGAAATTACGAGAAACTCCTACTAGAGGCATGTCGATAATAAAGGTTTTGTTTGGCGTAGAGGGAGTCAGTTTGTGTAATGCAGGGAAGAGAGTTTAAATTTTAGTGCCTGAGTGTAAGTTTTAATGTGCGTCAGGCCTAAATAGATAATTAGCGAAATTAGTAGATAATATTGGACCTAATTGAAACAGTGTTAGTAAACTGTTATAAATGTCAAGTGTTAAAATAACAGTAACCATAAATGTAGGAATTATAAAGTAGTTATTTAGTCTAAAAGAGCATTATTATTTATTTAATATCTGTAAGAACGTAACCTACGTAGATGGCCGGATAGTGTCAGAGGCGTGGGGAGGACGTTAGCGTTGTATATATATATATATATATATATATATAATACGTTTTCTTGTTTAATAATTTAAAACAACATAGGTTATTCAAATACAAGAATATTTATTCTTGAATTTATTTATTCAAGAATAAATAATCTTGTATTTGAATAACCTATGTTGTTTTAATATATATATATATATATATATATATATATATATATATATATTTAATGTAACAAACTAAATGTACATTAAGGCAAAAATAAAAGTGTTTGTCATTTAGGAGATTTTTGCGAATAAAAATTACCAGGCAGTTGCTCTAAGCTATTATTGTAACCGTATTATATATAATAATCCACGAAAACTGCAACGTTTATTGGACATATTAATGGATTGCTAAAATTACATTTTCTCGATGGTAGTAGGCAGAAGGTTTTATATATATATATATATATATATATATATATATATATATATATATATATATATATATATATATGTATGTATGTATGTATATTTTGCAAATTGTAATATCGTTGAGAAATGATGTCTATAAAGTTTACATTAACGGTATAAGAAGATGTAATGTATTAATATTATTGTTTTACCATTAAAATAAAGATTGTATATATATATATATATATATATATATATCATATCAGACGTAAACTACACATAACTAATAAATGAATTACATTCCTTATTACTAGGCTCCTATTCTGAACGCTGCCCTCGATCACAATATTGTCTCCGATAGTTAAAACCTCCTTTTGGAGATTATCGATCGCAACGGTATCAATGGGCTCTCAGTCCTACATTACCTCTTTATTTATTTTTCTACGAGAATCCAAGTATCTCAGTAGGCGTCTAAATACAGTCTGCCAGGGCATGTATACAAATTTCACTAAGAAGAAGGTATTCCTTTCTTCAATTTTTTTTCAAATTATAGTATAATACATACATTTACATATAGATACATACACAAACACACACACACACACACACGGACACACACACGGACGCACACACACGGACACACACACGGACGCACACTTTAAACACACACACACACACACACACGAGTTTGAATGAACACGGTGACCTACTACTCTTTATCACTGCAAAGTTCTTTTTATGCATGTATTCGTGACATATCCGCGGAAGTTTGATACGACCTTAAATTGTGTAAAGTTGAGTTTTAAGCATTTAATTTTCAAAACCTTCCACACATACCTCCTCTCCGGTAAGAGGGGTACTATATCTTATCGCTCTAAGCCTTGCAAGGTCTAGTGTGTGTGTCTAGGTTATGTATCTCGCATATATATATATATATATATATATATATATATATATATATATATATATATATATATATATATATGTATATATATATATATACACAGTCGGCGCCACTTATTGTGATCACGGTTAATGTTATCATTCAGTACCATTCAAAATCATATGCGTCAACGTATACTAGCAGAGACCAAGTAAAAATGTCTACAAAGTAGTGTAAACAGCACGTGCAACACACAATGACGCCCAATTCATAGAATGTTTATTTTTAGAAAGACAGAAATATTTTATAACGGTTTCAGCACTTAGCACAGTTCTCAGAATGTCTCCCTTACTCTTTGCTTACGCAAACACCCTAGATTCGCTGAGTCAACCTTAGTTGTTTGTTAACATTAGTTGATGTTACTACTGAACCATTTACAGTACAGTCCTACTATATTTTTTAACAGTGAATTTTTATGAACGTTTATTACAGTATTTCAGTGTGATTTTACATAACTTATTTTTTAAAGATCTTTTTCGTTTTTTTTGTAGAGGTTAGTGTCACTTGAAGTTTCAAAGGACAGTATAGCAAGATGTCCGAATCTCAAAAGAAACGACGCGATTTAAGTCTTAAACAAAAACTTAATATTCTAGATAGGTACAGTAAATTACCGAAAAATAGTCAAAGAAACGCTGCTTCTTAACCTCTCTTATGTAAAATATTGAACAACAAAGAAAAAATCTTGTCATTATCAAAGTGTAATGCAAATGTTGACAACAAAAGGATCCGAAAGTGGAATCAGCTTTGAAATTGTGGTTTGAAAATGTTCGCGAAAAAGATGCTCGAGTTGACGGCCCACTAATGCGTCTAAAAACTGAGGATCTTGCCAAAAAAATAGGAAAACCGGATTTTAAAGCCACAGATAGATGGTTCAATCGATGGAAGAAAAAGGAAAATATTTTTTACAAGAAAACGTGTTATGATAAAAGAAATGCTGATTTTGTTGGAGCTGAGGACTGGTTACAATACGAATGGCCAAAGGTTTTGGCCGAGTATTCTCCTAGCTGCATATACAATGCAGATGAAACAGGACTTTATTATCGTGCTTTACCCAAACATATTTACTTATTTAAAAATGATATTGCTAACGGCTGTAAAATATTTAAACAAAGAATAACTGTTTTGTGTTGTGTTAACATGGTTGGTCATAAAGAAAAACTCTTAATTATCGCTAAATCTAAAAATCCACGTTGTTTTCAAGGTATCAAAAACCTACCGGTTGAATATCATTCAAACTTCAATGCTTGGATGACATCAAAAATTTTTAATGAATGGCTGACTAAATGGGATACCAGCCTCAAACGCAACATTGTCCTTCTACTAGACAACTGCACTGCACATAATGACATAAGCACTACGCTAAAACACATCAAAGTGATTTACCTTCCGGCCAATACTACATCAATTATTCAGCCATGTGACCAAGGCATAATTAGAAATCTCAAAAGTATATATCGACGAGAGATGCGTGCTAGAATTATAGAAAATATGGATGAATTTCAAACCCTTACCTCAAATGAATTGGCTAAAAAAACTTCTTTACTCGATGCTATTCATCTGATAGCAAAATCTTGGAATGAAGTTTCTGAAAAAACTGTAAAAAATTGCTTTAGAAATGGTGGTTTTTTTGTTGAAGAAAATCAAGAGCAAGCTACATCTTAGGAAGACTCTGAAGAGAACTTGAAGCCTTTCGATTTGTCCTTAAAAGAATATACTGAGTGGATGAAAGTTGACGATAGTATTGAAACAGCAGCGGAAATGACTGAAGACGATATTTGTGAGGTAGTTGCTTCAACATCAAAAGTTACTGAAGAAGAAGAAGGCACCGATGATGACGAAAATGATAAATGTGTACCGCAAAGATCTAAGCAGGAATTTCACCAAGCTCTTGAGATTCTAAGGCAGTTTGTTCAACAAAAAGCAGAAAATTTCAACAAACATTATGAATATGAACAATTTATAAACAATATTTTACGAGAAGACTACAGACAGGCACATATAGAGGAATTCTTCGAGAAAAAGTAAATGTAAATTTGAAGTGTAAATAAGATTGAAGTGTTTTATAATGAAGTTTTATGTGTTAAAATGTTTTGATCAAGTGTTTTACGTAGTTCTATATATTTTTTTTCAATTATGCTAGATTCAGTGTTTTAAAAAAATCTACAGTGGAATAAAATAAACTGACATGAAATATGCCCACTAATTTTAACAAGTAGAAAACTAAATTACAGAAATTCTACTACTGTACATAAAACTGTCCGGAATAGCATCAAAATTTGGTAAGTACAGTTTAATTATAGTGTTACAGAATTAGAATTACTTAATGTAATGATAGGCTTACATATCGTTCAGAACAAACAGTTGTGGCAATAATACAGTGAGTTCAATGCAGTACGGCTGTAGACTACATCGTGATTAAGTTTTCGGTTATTGTTATCGTTCGGTTATTGTTATCAAATATGCTTCTGACAATTATGATCACAATAAGCGGCGCCGACGTTTTATATATATATATATATATATATATATATATATATATATATATTATTATATATATATATATATAAAGATAAAAGTTAATTATATTTTTTGATACCAACACAGACCTTTTCGTAAGGCTATCGGATTGGTGTTGCTGCAATAGCGTCATGAATAACTTTTCAGTTTTCTTGTCTAACTATTCAGGCCTAGATGTGTGATCGATTTGGTATATTGGTTTTAGCTATGGATTTATTTTCATAAGCCATATTTGGCTAATCCTCATTCTATAGGAAATAGTTATGATAACATGTACGTTTTACTGCCTGAGTTGTATAATTACAGTTATGCTCTATTTTGGTAGAAATCAGCACTGAAACATATTGCTGCTACCTTATGTAATTATCTAACGCGTTTTGCCAATTTTTACCTCCACTGGATGGCATCTGGATATTCAACTGCATAGCATGTTCCTCGACATTTTTTTTTTATTCCAGATTTGGAAACTCTGGAGTGTTTTAAACTTACAACTTTTGTAATGAAGTGTCGCTTGTTTTTCCATCCTGGGAATTGTGAAGATGAAAATATTCAGTCTTTAAACCATATGAAACATCACAGCATTTTTATCAAAGGCACTTTTACAATCCAGTGATTTTGAAGAATCTACAATAAACTCATTTTAATTTTACACCAGATGCTTTTATCGTTTTTATCAGAAAATTATGTCAAAGCAATTTCTAAAACCTCCTTATACTTTATTTTAAACTTTGAGTAAAACACATTTCTGTCCAGCCGTACATATTTTTATTTAGTCCGCCTAAACTGTATAGCTCAGTTGTGCTTCTCTTTATCTTTAATACGTTTTAAAGTAAACATACGTCTTTTGATTTGAACAGTGTTTTAAAATATGTTATGTTAAGTTATCTAATGGTATGTTACATCATGTCATGTTATGTTAAGTTATCTATGTCGTGTCATGCATCCCCTGTCACATCATCGTATGCCATAATATGTTATGTTGTGTTGTATTGTGTTGTGTTGTGTAATATTGTGTTGTGATGTATTATCTTATGTTGTGTCTTGTTATGTTAAGTTATGTTGTGTTATGTTGTGGTGTGTTGTGTTGTGTTGTGTTGTGTTGTGTTGTGTTGTGTTGTGTTGTGTTGTGTTGTGTTGTGTTCTGTTGTGTTATGTTATGTTATGTTATGTTGTGTTGGGCTACGTTACGTTAAGATATGTTAATATGCATACAGAATATTTTTACAAAAATGAGTTTATTGTAACGTCAGAGCTATTATTAACTCCTCCAAGCAATATTCGTAAAGCACTTCAATATAAGTAGCTTCAAAATAAAGCTTACGAGTAGCGCCAAAATTATTGCCTGTGACTTGCATCCATGATAAAACTGCCGTGACAGAGTTGAGGTTCTGGCAAACAAGACTCAATATTTCTTAGTATACTTGTAGATTTTAAAAGTAAAAATTTAAAGGCGTAATTTGTTAAATTTTTTAAAATTGTGAGTAGTTTTAATTTTGATTTACTAAAATGGCATTTATATTTCAAAATTGTACCCTGTAAGTATAAATGAGCTCTTCTCTCAATAAATTGTCAATACCAATCTTCCTCTGAACGGAATATCTGTCTGGATTATTTCAAGAATATGTAAGGATATTATTATATTACAGGATAATATGTCAATAACACAAGCCTGTACCAAAAAAAGCAATTCCATAGCTTTGTTCTTGTGAAAACATTAAATTATGGCCTAAGCAATTGAAGAACTATTGGTTCTTCATCTTATAGAACATCCACCATTATTAATTAAATTCTTCCTAAACAGTGTTAGAAAAATTATTTACAGCATAATATATGAGGCATAACAAGTTTGAATAAATCTTTATTTATCCTGAAGATATTTTAGAAACAAAATCCTGTTCATCTCATTAATTTTAAATTACAAATTTTAAGAAAAGCTAAGGAACAATCTAAGGCATTCAATACTTTATTATTCTCGATCAGATAATCCTTGACGAGTCAAATCCTACAAAGATGTCTGTCCTCGGGATACGGAAGTTTACGACTTTTTTGACTGTAATATTGTTTCCTTACTTTCATGTATTAGTATTTCTTGACATTTCTCAATGAGTTATACGGATATTTTATTTTCATATGACAAATATTCTTCCGTTTATTTCCGTGCCTGTATCGGATGTCTCACATATCTATACGTTTACGGATAACAAAATATTATCTGATAAGGTTAGTACGGCGGGAGAAAGGACCCAAGATAGGTTAGGAAGCTGTTGCTGTATTACAGTATTTAAAGATCTCTTTTTGACTTATAGTTATGAACTTTAAAGACAAATATATTGAGCGACTACTAGCGAAATATAATGCAATTATTGTGAAGCAAAAATACATAAAGACTTATAGGTTAGGGGTTGGTGAAAATTTACAATTAAATAAGAGGAGGTTTGGTTATACTTCGTTGCTTTGGCATTAGTTAGGTTATTCGAGGTTAGGGGCATGAAGTGAGATTAGGCCAACTACGGGGTGGTTCGGTTATACTTAGTTGCTTTGGTTTTGGTTAGATTAGTCAAGGCTAGGTGACATGAAGTGAGATTAGGCCAACTAAGCAGAGGTTTGGTTATAATGAGGTACTTTGGCTTTGGTTAGTTTAGTCGAGGTTAGGTGACATGAAGTGAGATTAGGCCAACTAGGCGGAGGTTTGGTTATAATGAGGGACTTTGGCTTTGGTTAGTTTAGTCGAGGTTAGGTGACATGAAGTGAGATTAGGCCAACTAGGGGTGAGTTTGGTTATAATAAGATGCTTTGGCTTTGGTTAGGTTAATCGGGGTTAGGTGACATGAAGTGAGATTAGGCCAACTAGGCGGAGGTTTGGTTATAATGAAGTACTTTGGCTTTGGTTAGTTTAGTCGAGGTTAGGTGACATGAAGTGAGATTAGGCCAACTAGGCGGAGGTTTGGTTATAATGAGGTACTTTGGCTTTGGTTAGTTTAGTGGAGGTTAGGTGACATGAAGTGAGATTAGGCCAACTAGGGGTGAGTTTGGTTATAATAAGATGCTTTAGCTTTGGTTAGGTTAATCGGGGTTAGGTGACATGAAGTGAGATTAGGCCAACTAGGCGGAGGTTTGGTTATAATGAGGTACTTTGGCTTTGGTTAGTTTAGTCGAGGTTAGGTGACATGAAGTGAGATTAGGCCAACTAGGCGGAGGTTTGGTTATAATGAGGTACTTTGGCTTTGGTTAGTTTAGTCGAGGTTAGGTGACATGAAGTGAGATTAGGCCAACTAGGGGTGAGTTTGGTTATAATAAGATGCTTTGGCTTTGGTTAGGTTAATCGGGGTTAGGTGACATGAAGTGAGATTAGGCCAACTAGGCGGAGGTTTGGTTATAATGAAGTACTTTGGCTTTGGTTAGGTTAGTCGAGGTTAGGTGACATGAAGTGAGATTAGGCCTACTAGGGTGAGTTTGGTTATAATAAGGTGCTTTGGCTTTGGTTAGGTCAGTCGGGGTTAGGTGAAATGAAGTGAGATCAGGCCAACTAGGCGGAGGTTTAGTTATAATGAGGTACTTTGGCTTTGGTTAGGTTAGTCGAGGTTAGGTGACATGAATTGAGATTAGGCCAACTAGGCGGAGGTTTGGTTATAATGAGGTGCTTTGACTCTGGTTAGGTTAGTCGAGGTTAGGTGACATGAAGTGAGATTAGGCCAACTAGGCGGAGGTTTGGTTATAATGAGGTACTTTGGCTTTGGTTAGTTTAGTGGAGGTTAGGTGACATGAAGTGAGATTAGGCCAACTAGAGGTGAGTTTGGTTATAATAAGATGCTTTAGCTTTGGTTAGGTTAATCGGGGTTAGGTGACATGAAGTGAGATTAGGCCAACTAGGCGGAGGTTTGGTTATAATGAGGTACTTTGGCTTTGGTTAGTTTAGTCGAGGTTAGGTGACATGAAGTGAGATTAGGCCAACTAGGCGGAGGTTTGGTTATAATGAGGTACTTTGGCTTTGGTTAGTTTAGTCGAGGTTAGGTGACATGAAGTGAGATTAGGCCAACTAAGGGTGAGTTTGGTTATAATAAGATGCTTTGGCTTTGGTTAGGTTAATCGGGGTTAGGTGACATGAAGTGAGATTAGGCCAACTAGGCGGAGGTTTGGTTATAATGAAGTACTTTGGCTTTGGTTAGGTTAGTCGAGGTTAGGTGACATGAAGTGAGATTAGGCCTACTAGGGTGAGTTTGGTTATAATAAGGTGCTTTGGCTTTGGTTAGGTCAGTCGGGGTTAGGTGAAATGAAGTGAGATCAGGCCAACTAGGCGGAGGTTTAGTTATAATGAGGTACTTTGGCTTTGGTTAGGTTAGTCGAGGTTAGGTGACATGAATTGAGATTAGGCCAACTAGGCGGAGGTTTGGTTATAATGAGGTGCTTTGGCTCTGGTTAGGTTAGTCGAGGTTAGGTGAAATGAAGTGAGAATAGGCCAACTAGGGGGAGGTTTGGTTATAATAAGGTGCTTTGACTAGGTCAGTCGGGGTTAGGTGACATGAAGTGAGATTAGGCCAACTAGGCGGAGGTTTGGTTATAATGAGGTATTTTGGCTTTGGTTAGGTTGGTCGAGGTTAGGTGACATGAAGTGAGATTAGGCCAACTAGGGGTGAGTTTGGTTATAATGAGGTACTTTGGCTTTGGTTAGGTTAATCGGGGTTAGGTGACATGAAGTGAGATTAGGCCAACTAGGCGGAGGTTTGGTTATAATGAGGTACTTTGGCTTTGGTTAGTTTAGTCGAGGTTAGGTGACATGAAGTGAGATTAGGCCAACTAGGCGGAGGTTTGGTTATAATGAGGGACTTTGGCTTTGGTTAGTTTAGTCGAGGTTAGGTGACATGAAGTGAGATTAGGCCAACTAGGGGTGAGTTTGGTTATAATAAGATGCTTTGGCTTTGGTTAGGTTAATCGGGGTTAGGTGACATGAAGTGAGATTAGGCCAACTAGGCGGAGGTTTGGTTATAATGAAGTACTTTGGCTTTGGTTTGTTTAGTCGAGGTTAGGTGACATGAAGTGAGATTAGGCCAACTAGGCGGAGGTTTGGTTATAATGAGGTACTTTGGCTTTGGTTAGTTTAGTGGAGGTTAGGTGACATGAAGTGAGATTAGGCCAACTAGGGGTGAGTTTGGTTATAATAAGATGCTTTAGCTTTGGTTAGGTTAATCGGGGTTAGGTGACATGAAGTGAGATTAGGCCAACTAGGCGGAGGTTTGGTTATAATGAGGTACTTTGGCTTTGGTTAGTTTAGTCGAGGTTAGGTGACATGAAGTGAGATTAGGCCAACTAGGCGGAGGTTTGGTTATAATGAGGTACTTTGGCTTTGGTTAGTTTAGTCGAGGTTAGGTGACATGAAGTGAGATTAGGCCAACTAAGGGTGAGTTTGGTTATAATAAGATGCTTTGGCTTTGGTTAGGTTAATCGGGGTTAGGTGACATGAAGTGAGATTAGGCCAACTAGGCGGAGGTTTGGTTATAATGAAGTACTTTGGCTTTGGTTAGGTTAGTCGAGGTTAGGTGACATGAAGTGAGATTAGGCCTACTAGGGTGAGTTTGGTTATAATAAGGTGCTTTGGCTTTGGTTAGGTCAGTCGGGGTTAGGTGAAATGAAGTGAGATCAGGCCAACTAGGCGGAGGTTTAGTTATAATGAGGTACTTTGGCTTTGGTTAGGTTAGTCGAGGTTAGGTGACATGAATTGAGATTAGGCCAACTAGGCGGAGGTTTGGTTATAATGAGGTGCTTTGGCTCTGGTTAGGTTAGTCGAGGTTAGGTGACATGAAGTGAGATTAGGCCAACTAGGCGGAGGTTTGGTTATAATGAGGTACTTTGGCTTTGGTTAGTTTAGTGGAGGTTAGGTGACATGAAGTGAGATTAGGCCAACTAGGGGTGAGTTTGGTTATAATAAGATGCTTTAGCTTTGGTTAGGTTAATCGGGGTTAGGTGACATGAAGTGAGATTAGGCCAACTAGGCGGAGGTTTGGTTATAATGAGGTACTTTGGCTTTGGTTAGTTTAGTCGAGGTTAGGTGACATGAAGTGAGATTAGGCCAACTAGGCGGAGGTTTGGTTATAATGAGGTACTTTGGCTTTGGTTAGTTTAGTCGAGGTTAGGTGACATGAAGTGAGATTAGGCCAACTAGGGGTGAGTTTGGTTATAATAAGATGCTTTGGCTTTGGTTAGGTTAATCGGGGTTAGGTGACATGAAGTGAGATTAGGCCAACTAGGCGGAGGTTTGGTTATAATGAAGTACTTTGGCTTTGGTTAGGTTAGTCGAGGTTAGGTGACATGAAGTGAGATTAGGCCTACTAGGGTGAGTTTGGTTATAATAAGGTGCTTTGGCTTTGGTTAGGTCAGTCGGGGTTAGGTGAAATGAAGTGAGATCAGGCCAACTAGGCGGAGGTTTAGTTATAATGAGGTACTTTGGCTTTGGTTAGGTTAGTCGAGGTTAGGTGACATGAATTGAGATTAGGCCAACTAGGCGGAGGTTTGGTTATAATGAGGTGCTTTGGCTCTGGTTAGGTTAGTCGAGGTTAGGTGAAATGAAGTGAGAATAGGCCAACTAGGGGGAGGTTTGGATATAATAAGGTGCTTTGGCTAGGTCAGTCGGGGTTAGGTGACATGAAGTGAGATTAGGCCAACTAGGCGGAGGTTTGGTTATAATGAGGTATTTTGGCTTTGGTTAGGTTGGTCGAGGTTAGGTGACATGAAGTGAGATTAGGCCAACTACGGGTGAGTTTGGTTATAATGAGGTACTTTGGCTTTGGTTAGGTTAATCGGGGTTAGGTGACATGAAGTGAGATTAGGCCAACTAGGCGGAGGTTTGGTTATAATGACGTACTTTGGCTTTGGTTAGTTTAGTCGAGGTTAGGTGACATGAAGTGAGATTAGGCCAACTAGGCGGAGGTTTGGTTATAATGAGGGACTTTGGCTTTGGTTAGTTTAGTCGAGGTTAGGTGACATGAAGTGAGATTAGGCCAACTAGGGGTGAGTTTGGTTATAATAAGATGCTTTGGCTTTGGTTAGGTTAATCGGGGTTAGGTGACATGAAGTGAGATTAGGCCAACTAGGCGGAGGTTTGGTTATAATGAGGTACTTTGGCTTTGGTTAGTTTAGTCGAGGTTAGGTGACATGAAGTGAGATTAGGCCAACTAGGCGGAGGTTTGGTTATAATGAGGTACTTTGGCTTTGGTTAGTTTAGTCGAGGTTAGGTGACATGAAGTGAGATTAGGCCAACTAGGGGTGAGTTTGGTTATAATAAGATGCTTTGGCTTTGGTTAGGTTAATCGGGGTTAGGTGACATGAAGTGAGATTAGGCCAACTAGGCGGAGGTTTGGTTATAATGAAGTACTTTGGCTTTGGTTAGGTTAGTCGAGGTTAGGTGACATGAAGTGAGATTAGGCCTACTAGGGTGAGTTTGGTTATAATAAGGTGCTTTGGCTTTGGTTAGGTCAGTCGGGGTTAGGTGAAATGAAGTGAGATCAGGCCAACTAGGCGGAGGTTTAGTTATAATGAGGTACTTTGGCTTTGGTTAGGTTAGTCGAGGTTAGGTGACATGAATTGAGATTAGGCCAACTAGGCGGAGGTTTGGTTATAATGAGGTGCTTTGGCTCTGGTTAGGTTAGTCGAGGTTAGGTGAAATGAAGTGAGAATAGGCCAACTAGGGGGAGGTTTGGTTATAATAAGGTGCTTTGACTAGGTCAGTCGGGGTTAGGTGACATGAAGTGAGATTAGGCCAACTAGGCGGAGGTTTGGTTATAATGAGGTATTTTGGCTTTGGTTAGGTTGGTCGAGGTTAGGTGACATGAAGTGAGATTAGGCCAACTAGGGGTGAGTTTGGTTATAATGAGGTACTTTGGCTTTGGTTAGGTTAATCGGGGTTAGGTGACATGAAGTGAGATTAGGCCAACTAGGCGGAGGTTTGGTTATAATGAGGTACTTTGGCTTTGGTTAGTTTAGTCGAGGTTAGGTGACATGAAGTGAGATTAGGCCAACTAGGCGGAGGTTTGGTTATAATGAGGGACTTTGGCTTTGGTTAGTTTAGTCGAGGTTAGGTGACATGAAGTGAGATTAGGCCAACTAGGGGTGAGTTTGGTTATAATAAGATGCTTTGGCTTTGGTTAGGTTAATCGGGGTTAGGTGACATGAAGTGAGATTAGGCCAACTAGGCGGAGGTTTGGTTATAATGAAGTACTTTGGCTTTGGTTTGTTTAGTCGAGGTTAGGTGACATGAAGTGAGATTAGGCCAACTAGGCGGAGGTTTGGTTATAATGAGGTACTTTGGCTTTGGTTAGTTTAGTGGAGGTTAGGTGACATGAAGTGAGATTAGGCCAACTAGGGGTGAGTTTGGTTATAATAAGATGCTTTAGCTTTGGTTAGGTTAATCGGGGTTAGGTGACATGAAGTGAGATTAGGCCAACTAGGCGGAGGTTTGGTTATAATGAGGTACTTTGGCTTTGGTTAGTTTAGTCGAGGTTAGGTGACATGAAGTGAGATTAGGCCAACTAGGCGGAGGTTTGGTTATAATGAGGTACTTTGGCTTTGGTTAGTTTAGTCGAGGTTAGGTGACATGAAGTGAGATTAGGCCAACTAAGGGTGAGTTTGGTTATAATAAGATGCTTTGGCTTTGGTTAGGTTAATCGGGGTTAGGTGACATGAAGTGAGATTAGGCCAACTAGGCGGAGGTTTGGTTATAATGAAGTACTTTGGCTTTGGTTAGGTTAGTCGAGGTTAGGTGACATGAAGTGAGATTAGGCCTACTAGGGTGAGTTTGGTTATAATAAGGTGCTTTGGCTTTGGTTAGGTCAGTCGGGGTTAGGTGAAATGAAGTGAGATCAGGCCAACTAGGCGGAGGTTTAGTTATAATGAGGTACTTTGGCTTTGGTTAGGTTAGTCGAGGCTAGGTGACATGAATTGAGATTAGGCCAACTAGGCGGAGGTTTGGTTATAATGAGGTGCTTTGGCTCTGGTTAGGTTAGTCGAGGTTAGGTGACATGAAGTGAGATTAGGCCAACTAGGCGGAGGTTTGGTTATAATGAGGTACTTTGGCTTTGGTTAGTTTAGTGGAGGTTAGGTGACATGAAGTGAGATTAGGCCAACTAGGGGTGAGTTTGGTTATAATAAGATGCTTTAGCTTTGGTTAGGTTAATCGGGGTTAGGTGACATGAAGTGAGATTAGGCCAACTAGGCGGAGGTTTGGTTATAATGAGGTACTTTGGCTTTGGTTAGTTTAGTCGAGGTTAGGTGACATGAAGTGAGATTAGGCCAACTAGGCGGAGGTTTGGTTATAATGAGGTACTTTGGCTTTGGTTAGTTTAGTCGAGGTTAGGTGACATGAAGTGAGATTAGGCCAACTAGGGGTGAGTTTGGTTATAATAAGATGCTTTGGCTTTGGTTAGGTTAATCGGGGTTAGGTGACATGAAGTGAGATTAGGCCAACTAGGCGGAGGTTTGGTTATAATGAAGTACTTTGGCTTTGGTTAGGTTAGTCGAGGTTAGGTGACATGAAGTGAGATTAGGCCTACTAGGGTGAGTTTGGTTATAATAAGGTGCTTTGGCTTTGGTTAGGTCAGTCGGGGTTAGGTGAAATGAAGTGAGATCAGGCCAACTAGGCGGAGGTTTAGTTATAATGAGGTACTTTGGCTTTGGTTAGGTTAGTCGAGGTTAGGTGACATGAATTGAGATTAGGCCAACTAGGCGGAGGTTTGGTTATAATGAGGTGCTTTGGCTCTGGTTAGGTTAGTCGAGGTTAGGTGAAATGAAGTGAGAATAGGCCAACTAGGGGGACGTTTGGATATAATAAGGTGCTTTGGCTAGGTCAGTCGGGGTTAGGTGACATGAAGTGAGATTAGGCCAACTAGGCGGAGGTTTGGTTATAATGAGGTATTTTGGCTTTGGTTAGGTTGGTCGAGGTTAGGTGACATGAAGTGAGATTAGGCCAACTAGGGGTGAGTTTGGTTATAATGAGGTACTTTGGCTTTGGTTAGGTTAATCGGGGTTAGGTGACATGAAGTGAGATTAGGCCAACTAGGCGGAGGTTTGGTTATAATGACGTACTTTGGCTTTGGTTAGTTTAGTCGAGGTTAGGTGACATGAAGTGAGATTAGGCCAACTAGGCGGAGGTTTGGTTATAATGAGGGACTTTGGCTTTGGTTAGTTTAGTCGAGGTTAGGTGACATGAAGTGAGATTAGGCCAACTAGGGGTGAGTTTGGTTATAATAAGATGCTTTGGCTTTGGTTAGGTTAATCGGGGTTAGGTGACATGAAGTGAGATTAGGCCAACTAGGCGGAGGTTTGGTTATAATGAGGTACTTTGGCTTTGGTTAGTTTAGTCGAGGTTAGGTGACATGAAGTGAGATTAGGCCAACTAGGCGGAGGTTTGGTTATAATGAGGTACTTTGGCTTTGGTTAGTTTAGTCGAGGTTAGGTGACATGAAGTGAGATTAGGCCAACTAGGGGTGAGTTTGGTTATAATAAGATGCTTTGGCTTTGGTTAGGTTAATCGGGGTTAGGTGACATGAAGTGAGATTAGGCCAACTAGGCGGAGGTTTGGTTATAATGAAGTACTTTGGCTTTGGTTAGGTTAGTCGAGGTTAGGTGACATGAAGTGAGATTAGGCCTACTAGGGTGAGTTTGGTTATAATAAGGTGCTTTGGCTTTGGTTAGGTCAGTCGGGGTTAGGTGAAATGAAGTGAGATCAGGCCAACTAGGCGGAGGTTTAGTTATAATGAGGTACTTTGGCTTTGGTTAGGTTAGTCGAGGTTAGGTGACATGAATTGAGATTAGGCCAACTAGGCGGAGGTTTGGTTATAATGAGGTGCTTTGGCTCTGGTTAGGTTAGTCGAGGTTAGGTGAAATGAAGTGAGAATAGGCCAACTAGGGGGAGGTTTGGTTATAATAAGGTGCTTTGGCTAGGTCAGTCGGGGTTAGGTGACATGAAGTGAGATTAGGCCAACTAGGCGGAGGTTTGGTTATAATGAGGTATTTTGGCTTTGGTTAGGTTAGTCGAGGTTAGGTGACATGAAGTGAGATTAGGCCAACTGGGGGGAGGTTTGGTTATAATGAAGTACTTTGCCTTTGGTTAGGTTAGTCGAAGTTAGGTGACATGAAGTGAGATTAGGCCAAGTAGGGGGAGGTCCGGTTATACTTCTTTGCTTTGACTATAGTTAAGTTAGTCGAGGTTAGGTGACATGAAGTGAGATTAGACCAACTAGGGGGAGGTTTGGTTATAATGAGTTACTTTGGCATTGGTTAGGTTAGTCGAGGTTAGGTGACATGAAGTGAGATTGGGCCAAGACGGGTGAGTGGAGGTTAAAATTGGGTTGCAGTAAGTTTAATTAGATTAGTCGTGGATAGGTGATTTGAAGTGAGATTGGGTTAAGCCAAGGAGGTGGTGTTTAAATTGGGTTGCGTTGGCTTTAGTTAGGTTAGTCGACGTTGATGACATAAAGTGTAATTGGGCCAAATCAGGTGAGGTGAGTTTAAAATTGGGTTGCGTTGCCTTTGGTTATGTTAGTCTAGATTAGGTAACATAAATTGGGCTACGTCAGGTGAGGTGAGGTTAAAATTGGGTTGCGTTGCCTTTGGTTAGGTTAGAAGGTATTTCAGTAGCGAGTAGCTAAGTGAAATTGCCTAACGTAACTTTGTTTTGGCTCGTTAACAGAAAGAGAACAATACATCAATATTGACAAAAGTTAGGATAGGTTAGGTTTGGTTAGGTTATGTGAGAGAAAGTTAGGGTATATTATGTTTGGTTAGATTATGTGAAAGGAAGTTAGGATAGGTTATGTTTGTTTAGATTCATGTGAGAGAAAGTTAGGGTGGGTTATGTTTGGTTAGGTAATGTGAGAGAAGGTTATGATATGTTATATTTGGTTAGGTTATGTGAGATTAGGTTAGGATAGGTTATGTTTGGTTAGGTTATGTGAGAGGAAGTTAGAATAGGTTATGTTTGGTTAGGTTACGTGAGATTAAGTTAGGATAGGTTAGATTTATTAGCTATAGTGTGGGATGAGTTGGCTCGGGTTATGCAAGGAAAGGTCTCTGTCAAAGTAGCGACTAGGGATATTGATTTTGAGTCTATAAATCATGTTTTTTTGTTAGAAAACAACAGCGAAAAATGAAAACTATGAAAATATTGAATTCTAAACGCCAGCTACTGTTTAAAAATTGAGATTGTTTGGCAGAATAATTTCGTGAACCTCAATATATAATTCTTGGTATTACTAATACTGTATTATTATTATTATTATTATAGAAAAAATATTTGTATCCCAAACATTTCTTAAAATATGTATCAGAAAATACGAGTATGTGCAATTGCAGAAAAATATTTTGAAAAAATTTGCTTTTAATTCTTTATTGCTATTACTTTTCTGTTTATTGTTGCTATAAAATTTTTCTATTGAAATGATGTGAAGGTTTTACCTCTTGGAGAATCCTGTGTCCTTTAGAAGATTTATTTGGCATTAAAAAGGAAACATGTTCTTTATTGTAGTATAAATTTTAGTTCTTAAATTAATAAAAGACTACATTTTTAAATTCAGTGATATCAAAATTGTGTACAATTTATTGGCTACATTATTCAGTTTTTTTTTAATAATTTTAAGCCTGAGCCTCGATAGAATATATTTTTAAATTACCTATGGCTTAGATAATTTCATAATAAATTTAAATTTATTTTGGCAAAATATTTTTGAATATCAGCTTAGAATGAACCTTTAACGGGCGATCGTAATAAATTAGCAGACATTTTACGTTTGCTAAATAGTAGTCGGCTTTGTGGGTACATGATTAAGATAATTAATGCGTATTCATACAGATGGCGGTCATCTATTTGCCAAAACACAGTTTGAATGTATATTGAAAATAAACCTTTGAAAGGTTTTAACATTGAGCTGAGAGTTAGTGAAATTTGATGTTTACACTTTCTCTTTGATGTTGGAACTTTTCATTGAATAAAGTAAGTGATATTGAAGTTGTAAATTAAATAATCAAATTACGGTTTATGAATACAGATACAATTATATTCGTTATAATATAATATATGGGTATAATATAATTATAGTTAAATTATATTATATTATATATATATATATATATATATATATATATATATATATACATATATATATATATATATATATATATATATATATATATATTATATATATATATATATATATATATATATATATACATATATATATATATATATATATATATATATAGTAAACATCTTACATATTCATTTTATTTATCTTAAATAAGATACATATGAATACAAAATATGTAATAATAAAATATAATAGGTTGAATTTCTAAGCATACTCATGTTCATTTCTGTTAGGAATATTTCTATATATTTGCGTATAGTTTTCTGCCTTCCCTAACGTTACAATATTTTCCTTTGTTGACGCGTTTTAGAGTGACTCAATTTTCAAAACTTCAGAGTATTGTAACGTTTAAAAAGACATAAAACTCTACTCAAATATATACATATAAGGACATGATCCATTATATGTATATTATTAGTTTGCTGTTAAAAAAATACAATACTATAAAATTCACTGATTCCCATTCAATGAAAAGTGAGTTTATTTAGTGAAAATTATCCTCTTTGAATAATCTATGGTTCAAGAAGCATAACTCTATTTTAATTTATCTATTTTCTGGGCTCATTGTATCTATTAGGTATATTTTTAGGGTGTCACCTGTAAGTGACATAAAACATTAAAAGGTATAATAAAACATTACACATTAACGTATGAACAAAATGAACATACTCTATGATATTTAAAAACGGAATTTTGAAAAGTGTACAAAATAATTAATTTCAGTTGTACTTATTTTCTTGTATTTACTTATAAATGTTCCACTTTCTGCGTGTTATTCTTGTTGCGCCTTTTCATCGATAACAATCCTCTATATCTGTATTGTGTTCAGCAACTTGTACTTTGAACCAATTATCAAATTTGGTTTTTATTTTAAACAGTGCTTCAAGTGAACCTTTTTGTTAATGATTTTCAGTGTGTTAAAAACTAACACTGCCGTTCTAAACTTACAGTAGGTCTAAAGGTTTTCTAATAGTTCTCAATAAGAGAATCTGAAGGTTTTTCTCCATTTTTTCTGTATGAGTATAAACATAGCTATAAATCTAAACATAAAATAACTAAAGCGTCAGGCTTACCAATTGTTTCGCCATCAATTTCAATATTATTTAAATTCACTTGGAAAGGAGGCTGGTAATTCACGGCTGACTCTGGTTTCACCAGTGTATCTCTCCATCTTCAGTTGGAATTCGGATGAATTTGATAATCTTGTTCCAAGAGTTATATAATATCATGCAGATGATGCGTGTACATAAATAAAGCAACTTTATTATAAAAAGTAATATACAAAAAAAATTTAAGTAAATTCCTACTGGGGTTAACAAAGAAAAATTTTATTTTAGTTGCCATAAAGTACTATTTATGATATTGTGTGGTAACCATGGCGACATTATAAGGTTGTGCATTGGAGGTTTCGACGATAATCAGATGGAGGAAAAATTCATATACATCTTTCAGAAATATATTTCTAGGTATTGGAAAGTTGACGCAGTGCCAAGGCTTGCTGGACTTCGAACATGAAGATTCGCAGTTCCAATCCGGCTATGCTCTACAAATTTTATAATTTAATTATTAAATAAAATTTTGAAAAAACTTTATTAACATCAATTGTCATTTACTATAGGTTAAAAAAAATTTATTTGATCTTGACTGGATGAATGAAAACGTATTTTATTAACGATTGAAAATTCGTACAATATATGAGGAGAGTGTGAGCTAACAGAAGGAATCAAAAAAATGTAAGGCATATAACGTAATTAATAAAATATAAGTTATTTGTAACTATTTCTATAAATAAATCATAATAAACTGAACATTAAATATGGATATACTAAGCGATTAATTTAATACAGCAATTTCTGTGTATTTGATATGTTCAAATTATCTAGACTCAAAAAAAGTTAATGATCGATAGAGAATGCGTTAATTTCCCAGTTTTGCCTACAGGTGGCGCTCAAAAATTCATTTGTCACACTACTTACAACAAACAATACACTACATATTATGGTAGTAAAGTGATAAAAAAATATAAAATAAACCTCATGCATGGGAATATAGTACTACACTATAAAAACATAAATCTTTATTGTTACAGGAGTTTAAACCTATTTAATTGAATGTTGTGTGACTTGAGTTTTAAACAGGAGATCTTGGAAATGTATCTTCTGCCAATTTTAGAAGGTAATATATTAGTGTTGCCGAGTGATCAAATAATGTACTAGTAGGAACTTGTGGTTTTTGTAGGTTCTTTTCGTGTATAATGTTTTAATTTCCCAACACCTACAGATATCACCTACAGGGAATCGGAGAGTTGAAATAAACTGTTTAAAACGAACCGATTAAAATGTCAACATGATGAGGCGTATGATTCAATTCTCTGATAATTCTGATATAATCGTAAAAATGTGCAAATCAAGTACTTTTACGTAATGTGGTGTAGACATTCTAAATTGTCTGATTATTAGGCCTATAAGTTGTGAATTATGAACAAACATTGTATGAAGAATATTATATATTGCGTACAAATTCATTACACCAGATTAGGTGCACGGATTAATAGTATAAATCCTTCCACGCTTGAGCGGACACAATACTTACATTGTTCTAGAATCTTCTAGAAGAAATAAATACTAGAAGCGGAAAGGTAAGACGTAAAGATTTTGTTAAGCGAGAAGAGACCAGTGTTTAAAATTTAATGAACAGATTAAAAACGTTTATGGATAGAGTATCAGACAGTGACTTTTAGTGCGTATCAAGTGTGATTATATTATTACACTTAATATTTATTAATAACAACCATTACCCATAATTATTACCTAATAATAATAGTAGTTATAAGTAGATATAACTGTAACAATATTTGGACACTTGTATAAATGTCAAGTGTGTGAACTGTAGTAGAAATGAACGTGTGTAAATTATTAGAGTAAGTCTAAAACTGCTTTGTAAATTATTGAACCCCTATAACAATGTAATGCAATATCTTCCTACATCCAATATTATTCCCTTTTCTGCTTAAACTATCAACAATGTTCTACAGCGTACCTTCAAACGGTCGATGTCATGATGCAACCATTAATCAAACACCTTATCTTTAATTTTTTGCACACCAATGACTTGTTTTCCAAAGTTATATAATAATGCAAAGATCTCAAGGTCAAATAACTTGGTTCACTTTTACAAGTTGAAGTAAAGATAGTGCTATAAAGAAATCTACATTAGATTTAATAAAAATAGTTTCACCCAAGTTTTGAACGACATTCGACTTTAAAACCTTTCACCGTGTGAATAAACATGCAACAATAACTAATTTAGAATACATTATGTACACTAAATGATAGACAGCGGCAGATATCGCCTGTTCGAGAACAACTCATAGTCCTTAATACGACAAAAATAAATTTTATACTGGAGGAATGATATGTCACGATTTTTTTTACCCGGATCTGGGCTCCCAAAACCCTCGCAGCCCTCGTGGTACCCAACCTCTAGCGAGCTGCCTCCGTCTTACATGCGCATGCGGTTAATATCCCTATTCCGAGTGAAGGAAACGAGATTTATTGCCCATGTACCAAGCTCATAAGCTCTTTCCATGGAGAATCAGGAGATAGTGAAATGAAACAGTACGGTAAGAATCGCGCTAAGAGCAGGATGAGAAAACCTGGCAAGAAAGATTTCACGACTGAAAATTCGCCAGGGGTGCTGCTTTCTCGCAGAGATAATTTCAACCAATTAACGCACTTTGATCGAGAATAATTATTATACCCATAAAAAAGCCATATTTAGTTGCATAACTTTGACTTTCTCCATAATCGTTTGGAGCTCTAATAACAAATCCTTGGCCGTGAAATACTATGTAACCTAGCCCTATTACTAGTGGCATTTTTTCTGTTTATTTATTATTATTATTATTTTGGTTCCATCTCCTAGTTAGACTTTATCCGGGCATTTTTATCTTTTGCATTATAGTGTATTTAAAAATTTTAGATTATTTCACTTTAAACTAATTCTTTAAATAAATGTTCAAAAATTAAATGCTACTATCTATAATTAAATATTTTTTTTTTTTTTTTTTTTTTTTTTTTTTTTTTTTTTTTTTTTTTTAATATACAGTTGTATTTTTGAAATACCTCTGAAGATGATTGCTGGGCAATCGAAATGTACATAAGGTTTAAATAAAATGTTATTTGTGGTTTAGAGGTTTTATTTATTTAAAAATAAACATTACGCCACAGTTGCTTCATATAGTTATAAATATAGCTTTGTTATAGTTTTTACAGGATACACCATAATGGCATAAAGCTACGACCCAAATGTCCAATAAGGACATGAATGGGTTGTGGATATGGGTAAGAATAATTTTGGGCTTGAAACCCCTAAAAAGTGGCATTCTTTTTTTTAATAGCACACAGAAGTAAAGCCACTGATATTTGGAATCATACAGACTTGTCTACCAATTACAACAGAGTGTCTTCTGAGAAAAAGTTCTACGAAGAGTAGATACTCCAAGGAAAGGCATAACAATCCACTGACATTTTTATAACACCGCTTAGATATGGTCACTATAGGAAGTACAGCTTGTACAGGAAAAGGGTAGAAGGAGATGCCTACCCGTTACCCCCTCATTCTCTGTAGATTAATATATCTGTAGAAGTAAATCGTTGAAAGTAAAATATTTCCTTAAAAATATGTACCTTTTAAAAGTAAATTAAAAATAAAAGTTAGTTCTCATTTATTTGTTGAAAACATTTGAATGTCTTGCAAAATAAAATATTTCTCTTATTAAATCAAGTTCAACCCTTGAGATTTGTTTCTCACCGCTTCCATCTGCGTCACAGCATTGCTAATGATCGTCTTCCAGATTTTATCTATTAAAAGTTTTAAAAGCGTTCTTCCTTCGTTTTATTATGACTCTTATAGATAAAATTCCTGAATTTATCTCGAATAATCCCTGAATATATATATATATATATATACATATCTTGCTTTTATTCTAAGATAGATAGCGCTGTAAGAATACTGTATTAAATAATTACTTCTGAAGTAAAACAGTCAATAAACGTATTATTCGAGAACAACATTTATTCTAAAATATGATGGGCTAGCAATTATTTACAGTGAAGTGGTTTTTTTTGTGCCAGTTAGCGTGATAATTGGCGGGAATGCGTTTCACAAAGCTTCGGTAGAAACGACAATAATTTTGTTTTCCAGTATTTTGAGACTTGACGGGGGCTTTTCTTTAGGATTTGTTGCCGAAGTTTCGCAGACTTTCCGCCGCTAAAGAATGTTGACCGGGTCGGTTCGAAAATTTAGTAGAGCAAGTTTGGGATAAATGTTTTTAATTTGTCTTTTCTTCTAAAGCACTTCAAATGCTCCTGGGATAGATCGACTCCTTTAAAACAATGTTTGAACCTTTATTTCTTTTATATTAAATCAATTTTTTTTTTATTTAAATGCTCCCAAATGAGTACAGTTAAGAAACGTAAAAACAACATTTACACAAAGCATTTATAAAACTGTAATTAGAATTATTTTTCAAAAAAATTACGATTGATTTTTAAAATTCTTAAAAGGCTTATTTTTATTTTGAGCATCATGATTACCTGCTAGTCCTAGCACTGCCCCAGTCCCCGCTGCGCGTTTTGGAGCACCTACATCAGTCAGAACTAATAAATAACTTTGTAACATCAGTTCTGAATGATGGAGGTGCTCCGAAACGTGTTATTGGGAAGTAAAACAATGATAGGATTGGCAGGTAATTATGGAGAAACGGACAATAAGCCAGCGGCGGTTTATGAGCAATGTCAAGAAGCAAGGGCCGGACAATAAGCCAGGCGCAGGTATATTGTGGGGGTTGCAGTGGATGTGGAGGAAGCATTGCGAGAGAAGAAGAAAAACATAAACTTCCGCGTAAGGGTAGTTGTAAACGATCCATGACTAAACCATTCTTAAAATACTATTGTCTTGCAGGACCGGGTGAATTAACTAATGCAACGCTAATAGCTTACATTATTTTAGTCACCTTATGAGTGATTGAAAATTATTTTGACTTTTCAATCATAAATACAATTTTCGTAGTTTTCATGAATTTTAAAAATACAGTTATTTAAGGAAAAAGATGTTGGCCTTAATTTAGTTACTTTTGTTTATACTATTATACTATACGTTGCATACAAATTATTGTTAAAACTTAAAACTAATCCACGTTTTATTAAAAACCAGTACAGCTGAATTTAGCCATGAACGTTAAATAGCACTGCAAAAATCTACTCCATATACTTATAATAATTATCTCATTGTGAAACCTTGCGCAAAAATATTTTGTTTATAATGTCCCCTAAGAACCTTTTTAAAATTAAATACTTTGTATGCCAGATGCTAAAATAGTAAAGTCATGTGGTAACTTATGTACATAAGCTGAACGTTTTTATTTGGGTTTTTGTGTAGTGTGTTTTGCATTTAGTATTTCACAGATTATTTTACATTATTTTTATTTCTTGAGGTTCACTGTAGACAATGTCTATGGTTTTATCCACAGAGACTAGAGTAAATGTTTTAATTTTCTAACATTTCTAACATATTTTGTTTACATTGGTCCTCTTTACCTCCAAATGTCTGTCTTATGAGGTGCCACATAGACCAGAAAGAACTTGTTTGTTTATAAAAAGTTAGAGTTAAATGTACATAGCAAAAACTCTAACTCTGAGAGAAAATTTTTAATGACTGTTGTTATAGCGGTCAGGTTTTAAAGAGATTATGGCCTTTTTTAAAGCATGATCACAACTAATTTCATTACATTACCTTAAAAAATAATGAATTTAATACATTTCTTAAAACTAAACTTTTTGCTTCTACAATGTTGCTTTATTTTTTATAGTAGTCAAATTATTTTACTTGAATTTTTATTAATTAAAAGTTTTCTCTACATACATAGTTATTACTGATGTGAATAGTGTTAGATATTTGTCTTTACCTGTAATTGAACCATATTAGGCATTTGTTTGGCATCGTTCTAGTTTTAGTACCTTTTTGTTTAAATTCCAAAAGCAATTAATTATTCTGTATATAAAGTTGTAATTTTGTTTGCATGGTTGGTACATAGTGTAAATAAAATTTTGTTTCAATTTATTGCTTGTTTTTAAATCTTTTAGAACTGCTGAAACAAGAGTCAGTTAAATACATTATTATATTCATATAAATGGCTTTATTTTTACTTCCTGGTAACTCATAACGAAAAGATATCTCGTACTACATAATTTTATTTGTACATAGACTATTATGTTCATACAAATGTGTGGCTTATCTAATATGTTTATACAAATGTATAGTTTTATAACTATGTAATGAACAAGTTCAATCAAAATACAACTTGTTTTCTAAAATCTTATTAAAATGTTTGCATGGAAATTTACATATTTGCGACACCTCTACACATAAATACAGTTTGTTAAAAATCGTACAAGATAAAACATTCTTCCTCTAGTTAAAAACTTAAGGAATTAATTGTTTGTTTAACGTTTTGATACTCATCTCTCTACTTTATTTCTCCCTTGTAGAATTTAAAAATAATGGATTTGATTTTTTTATCCTACCAGTATATTTGGTGAGTCTCTTAATAGACAATTATGATAGACTTGGGTCTTGTCATTATTGATTTATCTCATATTAACTTAATTAGACCTACACTTTTTCGACGTGGAATAAAATGGGGCGAAGTAGTATCAAAGGCCGACCCGCCGAACGAGTTAGAAGGGCGAGTTGCTTTTCCAAGAAACTCTTAAACTCTTGGTGTACCCATTAGAGTGGAAAGTCTCCTCCGTCTCTTTATTTCACTTCCCTTTTCTCCGAGAGTGAGAGAGACAGAGGGAGCTAGTTGGTTCAAAGTCCAAAGATCGAAAACCTATCTGGCTACCCTTGTCAAACCAAGGGGTGACTGGCTTATTGTCCTACTCTTGTAATTATGATACTCAAAATTAAAATAAGAATACATATCCTAGTGAAAGAGTAGAAAAATATAAAAAGTTCTTAGTCAGCCTATTTTAATAGTATAACATTTTTTTAAAATAATGTTGGAAAATTTAATATTAAATAGGCTGCCGTGAAATATTAAAAATATTCTCCAGCGAAAATGTTTATAGCGTTGAAAACTTTATATATCTTAAGGATATGACTTGAGTTTTAATGTTGTATACTAAATATCGTACATTAGGATTATATGTTTCAATGTATGTTATGTCCTACATTAGGTATAGTGGTTTTATAGCGTCTGTCGTCGCTGTCCGATTTCTAAACTTTTCCTTCATGCTCTCCTATTTTAGCGGTGTCCCACCTATGAGTTCCTTTCATTTATGGATTTATTGATGGTTTCTCCCCATGTTAGTCAGAGTTTTCCCTTTCTTCTTCTCCCCGGTGGCGTCCATTTAAAAGAAACTCTCTCTAATCTTCCCTCCTACATCGTCTTTACGTGTCAGAGCCATATCAGCTGTCTTCTCTTTATCTTCTCTATCATCTCTCTATTAATTTCATTCTCTTTAGAAATTTAACCTGCGTTAATATATATATATATATATATATATATATATATATATATATATATATATGTATGTATATATATATATATATATATATATATATATATATATATATATATATATACGTTTATTCCGCCCACTTGTTATTTCCTCGTTCTACCATTTTCCGTATAGTGGTTTTCCTTCTCTTCATCCCTGCCCTACTCTGAGCTTTATTTCTTATTTTTCTTTACCATCTTTTGTTATTTTCCCTCGTCCTATTTTTATTTGTCCCAGATTATGATTTCTTCTACCCCTATCCAACACCAAGCTAGTCCCCATAGGATCTCCAACGCACATGTATTTTGTCTATATCAATACTGATTTGCAGACATTTTCCGTAATCTTCTTTTGTTTTTCGTGTCATTTATCCCAAGCCTCCTTTTCCTTGAGCTATAAAGACTTAGTCTTCCGCAAATTATAATGTAAAAACATCTGTAGGGCCTATTGTTTATTTGGAACCCTCTCCCTGCATTTCTTGTTCCAGTTACTAAGTATTTTATCCATATAGGCTATATCCTGAACAGAGTCGCACAGATGCAGCATCCTTGTCTCAGTCTCTTCGACACGGGAAATCCTCGTGACACCTTTCGTCTCACTTTGATCTTAATTTGTGAGTCCTTATATAAAATTGTGGACAGCTTTAATGACGTTTCCACTGATGTTGGTGTCTCATAGGGCTGCCTATAATTTCATGCTGGGTATATATATATCATATGCCTATGATAAATCCACGTGTAACATGTACACTTCTCTGATTGTCGCTAATGTTTTTTTCTCTACAAATAAAGAACATAAATTTACTGCTTGTCGCTTTTAGAACATAAACCATTTAAGCTTTTGTAATAACTATGTTAAAGTATATAAAACAATTGAAAATTTAATTTTATCAGTAATACATTTATATAAAATTAATAAAATGCAAAAATGAAAGACAAAAATTATTAAAATTTGTGTAAGCTACGTAATAGCCTTAAATATATAGATAGTGGTTATTTTTTAGGTATGAATATTGAATTAAAAAAATAATTTAATCAACATTTTGCAAAATAATAAAAACAGATAAATTTAATCTGTTTAATAACAAAATTTAATAGGGTGGCTGTCTTACACTTACAAACTTTTGTAAGTGGAGTTCTAAAGTTGAGACCAACGATTACAAACATATTTTAATGGCTAAAGTGCGTACAATTCAGATAAACCACGAATAAACCCTAGGTACCAACAAAAGATTGGCCAGTTGCTCAATTTTTTTTTAGTATTGTTCTATGCATTGTAAATCCCTTAGAGAAACTCATTAACGAATAAAGATGGATTCGACAAGTTTTTTTAAGATGCAGAACTCCTCGGGTGTCTCACTGAAAAAATTTATCCATTACAGATGAGATGAATATCAAAACATGACACTCAGAACAGAACTAATCATACGATGTTTCAGTCGTGTCTTGAAAAGGTGTGTCTCTGGAACTCGAGCCAGACCTCCCTCGAGGTACAAAGTGCTACCTATAGAAGCGCCACTGTCAGATTGTGCGAGATGACTGAACATCAATAAAAACTAAGAGCTATCAAATAGGTCAACTCATCATATGCCTGAGAGCTTCTCTTTAAATGTTCAAGGTCATTTCACGCCGTTCAAAAGCAAAACTGTCTCAGAGACTATACGTTATTTCTCAGAGCGTGGGTTGAAATTTCTGTTAAATTGTTTTTACTTTTTAGGATTAGAGTTAAATAATCAGTGATTAAAACTAAATTTTAAAAGTTTGAAATCGTCAAATTTAATTAGCTTTATTATGGGAACAAAAAATAAATAAAGTAGTATAGCAGGCCAATCTTTTTTTATAATTAGTCACTAATTTTAGTAAATATGTTGTACTTATAAATAATGAATGTTGTTTATTAACAATATTTTTTATAAATTAAATTGTATTTTTAACTAAATGTTAATATTGAAGTTTTGCCAAGAACTGCTCTTTACACTGTAAATAAAAGCAGTAATTATTACTAATTTTTAAACTACTTAACTAAGTGAATACGTAATTGCTTACTTGCTGACGCGTTTCAAAACAATCGTTCCTTTTACGAAGCTAACCCTCTACTGGTCTACTGATAAATATATATTATTAATTTAAATACATTTACACATAGAATTTTGAAAGCAATAGTGTCATGGCTATTTCTGTAACTCATCAGTTTCAGAAATATCTAAAATAAAATGAAATATAAATGTTAAAAGTGGTAGCGTGTTAGGTCCTGCGGAGTGCTGCTCCCGTGTCATAGTACAACTGTATGAACTGTTAAAAAGCTCTGCTCCTTTAATCTATCTCATTGCGAGGATTTTTTTAAAACGATTTATTTGCGACCTATGAGTGAATGCAATAAAACAGTGTTGCAAAGTTAAATTTATATATATATATATATATATATATATATATATATATATATATATATATATATATATATATATAAAGAACATAAGTCAAAATACAAATACAAGAATTATAATTGAATTTACAATTCAAAGCTTTTCGTTGGCTAACAGTACCAACATCATTAGGAATATTAAACAATTAAAATTAACATATGTGCAAATTAGATCAAATAAATAGTTATGTCAAATCAATTACAATGTTGTTAAAATTTTTTATTTTTTTATTTTGCTGCCCTAACATTACAAACACTGAATATATTATCGAATTTAGATTTTACTTGTATTTGTTCATTTATCAACTCATTATTAGTATTATATTTATGTATTTCTAAAGCTTCATAAATATTCATTCTCAGGCCTTTGTTAATTTCTTTTACAAGTATCATATTATCTATATTAGGAAATAAGTGATTATTATTAATACAATGACTAGCAAAATTTGATTTATAAATTTCTGGCTTTTTATATGCATTAAAATGCTCTTTATATCTATCTTTAAGTTGTTTCTTAGTTTGTACTATATAAACTTTATTACAATAATCACATTCTAATTTACATACACCGTTTTTTTTCATGCATATTAATAATATTATTATTATTCATTATATTTATTAATTTATTATTAGTATTATAAGCGAATTTTATGTTGCTACCTTTAAACAATTTTGTGATATTTTTTACTTCATTACCAAAAAATGTAAAAATGAAGCCCATATGACATTTCATCATTATTTTTGTAAATTAGATTATTATTTTGTTTCTTTAAAATATTATAATTAAGTTTATCAACAGTTTTCTTTTTATAGCCATTCTCAATTGCAATTTGATAGATAATGTTTTTCACTCTTATTTTGTTTTCATTATTCATAGGTATTTTATGTAAACTATATAATACATTGTATAATGCAGCCATTTTTTGACTATACGGATGGTTAGAATTATTAGGTATAATTTGTTTAGTTTGTGTCGGTTTACGATAAATGTTAAATTCAAATTCATTAATATGTCTTATAATTGTTATATCTAGAAAGTTGATCTTATTATTTTTTCTCCATTTCATAAGTAAAATTAATATTTTTATTTATCACATTTATTTTATCTAAAATAGTTATATAAGTTATAAACTAGTTAAAATAGTTATATAAATATAATAATAATAATGAATTGATAAATGAACAAATACAAGTAAAATCTAAATTTGATCAAGTAAAATCTAAATATATTCAGTGTTTGTAGTGTTAGGGCAGCAAAATAAATTTAAAACAATTTTTAGCAACATTATAATTGATTTGGCATAACTATTTATTAGATCTAATTTGCACATATGTTAATTTTAATTGTTTAATTCCTGATGATGTTGGTACTGTTAGCCAACGAAAAGCTTTGAATTGTAAATTCAATTATAATTCTTGTATTTGTATTTTGACTCATGTTCTTTATTAATACACAAGAATACATATTACGAATTTATATATATAAATATATAAATATAAATATATAAATATATATGTGTGTGTGTGTGTGTGTGTGTGTGTGTGTGTGTGTGTGTTGTGTGTGTGTGTGTGTGTGTGTGTGTGTGTGTGTGTGTATGTGTGTGTGTTAGTGTGTGTGTGTTTGTGTAAGTGTGTGTTTGTGTCGGCGTGTGTTAGTGTGTGTGTGTGTGTGTGTGTGTGTGTGTGTGTGTGTGTGTGTGTGTGTGTGTGTGTGTGTGTGTGTGTGTGTGTGTGTGTGTGTGTGTGTGTGTGTGTGTGTGTGTGTGTGTGTGTGTGTGTGTGTGTGTGTGTGTGTGTGTGTGTGTGTGAAATTTCCTATAACTATGCCTTGTTCTTAATGTACTTGCAGAGATGATATAACTGTGTTGAAGGATGATAATTATAACTCCTTTTTATAACTTCCCGTCAATCTGTTTTTTATTTTTTCTCGATGTTCGAAGATAATGATGTTTTGAGTTTAGAGGTGACCCAGCAACCTCTTGACCCGACCTAGTTGTGTTTGTCACCTTTTGCGTTGTTCGAATTTAACTTTTAACAATGTCACAATTGATTACAATGTTTTATTAAGGACTTTATGGCATAACTAATGTTGCATCCAATCATAGGCAGAAGTGAAGAAATAATAAAATATTCTCTCTATATTAGAAGAACCTAATTAATTTCAGACAAATATAATAGGCCTATATATAAACGGCATTAAATTATTCTGCTACTTATTCATATATTCTAGTACCGT
This sequence comes from Prosapia bicincta, assembly GCA_036971475.1. Taxonomy (NCBI): domain Eukaryota; kingdom Metazoa; phylum Arthropoda; class Insecta; order Hemiptera; family Cercopidae; genus Prosapia; species Prosapia bicincta. Next base: position 48,736,144 of record JBAIZL010000006.1, read on the forward strand.
AATATAGGCCTTGGGTTGTTAGAAACTCTTTGTAATAATAAAGGCATTAGACACACACAAATAAATACCCGGCGCTGAGGCTAGACCGGGAGGGTGAAAAGTCAAAGGTTCTCTGAACGTTAATAGGAAAACGAAGGGGTTTCTTGCTTTTTATTTCCCCACTCTAAAAACGTTTGATCTTTAAAATAGATTACTGAACTTCTAGATTGGTCTTCCTTTTGACAAGTCTTGTACTGGAGATTTGTGACAAGAACAATATGTGAAAACCAGGTCAAAAGCGTAAAATACAAACAGCAAACGCGGTTTAATGCTGCGAAATCCCGATAGTTTCGCTTACAGTGTTTTCTTTCGTATTTTTATTACGATACCCAGTCTAAAATTTATTTCCGTTAAAAAGACAGACTTCAATTCTTTTACTTTAATAAGCTATTCTTTGTGCTGTTTATAAAGCAATGCTTGTAAAAGTTTGGAAGCTCATTTAATTATTTAGATTTTGCATTAGTTTAATGATTTTGTAACATGATTCGCTTTTTCATAGATGTAAAATTATACTCATAGAAACTAAAGTTAGTAAATACGTGTGTGGACAGTTATATCTAACTGACAATATGCAATTACAAGAAGGCAGCTGAGTCTTGCATACATCACTCGGTATAGCTGGAGATTACTGTCAGTATATTTCGGGTCTTGATGCTATAAGGGAGTAAAGAATTACAGTAAAATTTTACTTTTTAAAGTAAATTGAAATAAATTCCAATTACTTATTGAAGAATTAGAATAATTTTAAGTACTTTAAACCACTTAAACTCTGGAAGGAGTAATTGCAGTTTCAAAGGCGAATACATTTTTTTATCTTTGCGAAAGTCAATTTTACCTGGAAATTTTTGTGCTTAAAAGGACCAAATGGCGCCAGCAACGGATTCTAACTAATTCTGTTATAACTTGTGTTTCATGGAAAATAATAGAATAAATAAATAAACTAAATTTTTGCATAATATGCTCAGTTACTGTACATCATGGAATGAGTAGCTATCACAGTAACGAACATTAACTAATATTTTCAAAAATTTATTTTCAACTCGCGTTTCAATGTCAAAGTCGTCATCATCAGAGGTATATCTGCGCTAATTCTAAATATTATATTCACTGGAGAATTTAATTTTGATAACAATTTCAATCTATAATATAAATGTAGTTTGCGCTTATGGAGTAAGTTTCAAGTATCTACGGAGTTTTATTATCATAAAGAAATAGGTTGTGGCAATCGGGGTGGTGCTGACAAAAGTGGAAACTTTTATAGACACGCCTACAGAAATTTTGAAAAGAGTATTACATTTAATTTTGCGTAATGAGAAATTACATAAACATTTATTATCAGACATAAGAATGTTTTCATTTTCAAAAATTGGATAAAAATACATACCTTATTATTATTAGGTTATATTTATTTAATTGTATTGAGATTTAACAAAATTTAAATAAATTATTACATTTATAAACTGATCAAAACTATTTAATAATAACCTTTTCTCCTTAACAATTCTCAATACATAATGTAATATAACCTACCTCTTGAAACAGTTGTTTTACAGCATAGCCTATTACACAAAATCAGCTGTTGCGTTAACTCATATGATTCATGATAATACAGTTATCATATAATTCACTTTAAAGTGACTTACAACGTAATCTGACGGAAATAAATTATCTTAAGGCTATTAACCGGACGGAAATTATACTGACGCGAAATTGTATGTTTATGTCCATCCAACAAGTTTTTGTAGGCGTCGCTATAGAAGTTTACCCTTCAAATAATAACTAACACCAACTCACAATCAATGACTTCAACTCATATTCTTTTTTATAACAAAGTCGTCAATGGCATAAAGTACAGCTAACATTTCTAAACTTTAACTTTATTAAAGAGTTAACGCTTAGTTACCATTGTAACTACACTATACTGTTGTTGTTTATATTTTGTCAAATTAAACTCATTGCTTATGATAACCACATTGTCACTGAAACTCGTGTAAGAAAATAGAATATAGATCGTGGCTTGGTTTTCGTTGTTACTACTTTTGTAAAGTCATCTTATTTTTTTAAATTTTCAAGTAGCTACTTATTTACGTAGTTCAAATATGTGAGTAGAAATCAATTATTCAATTTAATTGATTATTATCAAATCAATACTTGTACCAAATAATAGAAAATGAATATTCCATTCGACAGGAACGTCTCTACCAATAACTCAAATAAATATTTAGGTAATTGTAAAATATATATACTAAATGACCAATTATCACAATATAAGCATTATCGAAAACAATTATCAATAGTAAATTAAAGTATATTTTTGGCTGTTTAGAATGAGTTTTATATCTTATTCTTTATTCATGACTTCTTTTAATTAACGTTAAACAACAATATTATTACCTGTCAATAAGGTCAACATTAAATTCTTGACTTTCTTTTCCCCGATTGCTCACGAGTAAACTTAACTATTTTGAACAAATTGCTAATTTACCTTACAGACAGGACGAAATCGAAAAAGGAAATGTGACAGATTTAATCGCGACGATATTATAACTAAATAAAATGTAATTCCGAAGTCCCGTCACTTGAGAATGCAATACGCACAGCAGACCAATATTAAGTAACAAAACTATGCCTACATCTATAACTGAAGGCGTTGTACTACTTTCATTAAACCAAATAAGACTAAGACTTAATAATGAAATTGATGTCTTGAGATCAACATGAATGTTTATTCAATATACAAACTTGCTAATCTACTTGTATGAGACTAGTTATTTGTAAACTATACAAACTTTTATTTCTATTTTAGATATACATAGAGTACATATATGTTGGTTCTGGCACTAACTTATTTCTTGCTAACATTTTACCAGAGGTCGAAAGGAAACCCAAGTGGAAATAATAAGCAGTAGAACATAAAATGTAGTTCTATATAATTGTGTCATAAAAAGAAGACCGTAAACACTGCAGGCTTTTTTAATCATTGGTCTTGCTACTTTGTACAATATTATTGCCCTTCTTGTCTTGTTTTACAGCTTGGAGTTTTCTCAATTTGACAGTGTTCACTGTTGTATATTTGTAGAAATTGCGAATTATTTTAAAATTATAACATAAAGTTAAGAAGTAAAAGAATTAGAAAATTTCGTGATATCTGTAAGAATGTAAGAATAACACACAACAAACTTAAAATGAACGATTACAGGTTTCTTTGTATTTTTAGGACAACCCTAATTTACGACTACAGATATTATCGTCTTCGAAAAACCTGGGAGGATTAATGTAAGAACAAGATAGGATGTAGGTTGGGTAGCGACAATATTGGTGCAGGTCGAAGTCGATCAACCAGAGGTATAAAGAGTTAGGCAGAAGTACGCAGAGGCCGTAACGATATCCTAGCACTGGAAACAGAGGACGTATAAGGATGGAGAAGGTCGTTTAGCTGGAACAGGCTTGCACTCAGCCTGATCGGTGAGGTGACCCTTCACCTAGTTAGCCCCATCCAGCTTCAAAGAGATGCGAGAAATACCCTGGCCCTTTTAATTCCAAATTAATTTAGGCAATACATTTTTAATGAAAGAATTTCCCTACTAAATTCAACCTAATGTGTACACGATATTCCAATTAGGCTTTCTCATTCACAAATAATAAATAGGAGAAAATTTTTGTTTACATTTATGTTTAGAATAACGTTATAAAATTCATTGAACAGGTAAATGCTTGATATTTTATTTTCCATAAAGAAATTTTAAATCGTATTTTAAAGCTAAAGCAAACAATTCTTGAGAAAAAAATTTTATTTTGAGAAAACAATAAGACAGAAATCAAATTTTTAAAACCATTTTTAGGTCAATTCCTACTTGAGTCTACAAAAAAAAAATTAATTTTAGTTTCTTTTTGTTGAATAATTACAATGTATATAAATATGTATATACATATGACATAATCACAATATTAAGTGGCAACATACAAAGCCAGGCAAATTATTCAAATTGGTTAATTGAATTTAATTGAATAATTAATATTTGACAAAACTTTATTAACATCGTGTCATCCACTACGAAGGTTAAAAAAAGTAATTTTAGTTTCTTTTTGTTGAATAATTACAATGTATATAAATATGTATATACATATGACATAATCACAATATTAAGTGGCAACATACAAAGCCAGACAAATTATTCAAATTGGTTAATTAAATTTAATTGAATAATTAATATTTGACAAAACTTTATTAACATCGTGTCATCCACTACGAAGGTTAAAAAAATTCATTTTAGTTTCTTTTTGTTGAATAATTACAATGTATATAAATATGTATATTTATATGACATAATCACAATATTAAGTGGCAACATACAAAGCCAGGAAAATTATTCAAATTGGTTAATTAAATTTAATTGAATAATTAATATTTGACAAAACTTTATTAACATCGTGTCATCCACTACGAAGGTTAAAAAAATTAATTTTAGCTTCTTCTTGTTGAATAATTACAATGTATATAAATATGTATATAGATATGACATAATCACAATATTAAGTGGCAACATACAAAGCCAGGCAAATTATTCAAATTTGTTAATTAAATTTAATTGAATAATTAATATTTGACAAAACTTTATTAACATCGTGTCATCCACTACGAAGGTTAAAAAAATTAATTTTAGTTTCTTTTTGTTGAATAATTACAATGTATATAAATATGTATATAGATATGACATAATCACAATATTAAGTGGCAACATACAAAGCCAGGCAAATTATTCAAATTTGTTAATTAAATTTAATTGAATAATTAATATTTGACAAAACTTTAGTAACATCGTGTCATCCACTACGAAGGTTAAAAAAATTATTTTAATTTCTTTTTATTGAATAATTACAATGTATATAAATATGTATATTTATATGACATAATCACAATATTAAGTGGCAACATACAAAGCCAGGCAAATTATTCAAATTGGTTAATTAAATTTAATTGAATAATTAATATTTGACAAAACTTTATTAACATCGTGTCATCCACTACGAAGGTTAAAAAAATTAATTTTAGTTTCTTTTTGTTGAATAATTACAATGTATGTAAATATGTATATACATATGACATAATCACAATATTAAGTGGCAACATACAAAGCCAGGAAAATTATTCAAATTGGTTAATTAAATTTAATTGAATAATTAATATTTGACAAAACTTTATTAACATCGTGTCATCCACTACGAAGGTTAAAAAAATTAATTTTAGCTTCTTTTTGTTGAATAATTACAATGTATATAAATATGTATATAGATATGACATAATCACAATATTAAGTGGCAACATACAAAGCCAGGCAAATTATTCAAATTGGTTAATTAAATTTAATTAAATAATTAATATTTGACAAAACTTTATTAACATCGTGTCATCCACTACGAAGGTTAAAAAAAATAATTTTAGTTTCTTTTTGTTGAATAATTACAATGTATATAAATATGTATATAGATATGACATAATCACAATATTAAGTGGCAACATACAAAGCCAGGCAAATTATTCAAATTGGTTAATTAAATTTAATTAAATAATTAATATTTGACAAAACTTTATTAACATCGTGTCATCCACTACGAAGGTTAAAAAAATTAATTTTCGTTTCTTTTTGTTGAATAATTACAATGTATATAAATATGTATATAGATATGACATAATCACAATATTAAGTGGCAACATACAAAGCCAGGCAAATTATTCAAATTTGTTAATTAAATTTAATTGAATAATTAATATTTGACAAAACTTTAGTAACATCGTGTCATCCACTACGAAGGTTAAAAAAATTATTTTAATTTCTTTTTATTGAATAATTACAATGTATATAAATATGTATATTTATATGATATAATCACAATATTAAGTGGCAACATACAAAGCCAGGCAAATTATTCAAATTGGTTAATTCAATTTAGTGAATAATTAATATTTGACAAAACTTTATTAACATCGTGTCATCCACTACGAAGGTTAAAAAAATTAATTTTAGTTTCTTTTTGTTGAATAATTACAATGTATATAAATATGTATATAGATATGACATAATCACAATATTAAGTGGCAACATACAAAGCTAGGCAAATTATTCAAATTGGTTAATTAAATTTAATTGAATAATTAATATTTGACAAAACTTTATTAACATCGTGTCATCCACTACGAAGGTTAAAAAAATTAATTTTAGTTTCTTTTTGTTGAATAATTACAATGTATTTAAATATGTATATACATATGACATAATCACAATATTAAGTGGCAACATTCAAAGCCAGGCAAAGTATTCAAATTGGTTAATTAAATTTAATTGAATAATTAATATTTGACAAAACTTTAGTAACATCGTGTCATCCACTACGAAGGTTACAAAAATTAATTTTAATTTCTTTTTGTTTAATAATTACAATGTATATAAATATGTATATTTATATGACATAATCACAATATTAAGTGGCAACATACAAAGCCAGGCAAATTATTCAAATTGGTTAATTAAATTTAATTGAATAATTAATATTTGACAAAACTTTATTAACATCGTGTCATCCACTACGAAGGTTAAAAAAATTAATTTTAGTTCCTTTTTGTTGAATAATTACAATGTATGTAAATATGTATATACATATGACATAATCACAATATTAAGTGGCAACATACAAAGCCAGGCAAATTATTCAAATTGGTTAATTAAATTTAATTGAATAATTAATATTTGACAAACTTTATTAACATCGTGTCATCCACTACGAAGTTTAAAAAAATTAATTTTATTTTCTTTTTGTTGAATAATTACAATGTATATAAATATGTATATACATATGACATAATCACAATATTAAGTGGCAACATACAAAGCCAGGCAAATTATTCAAATTGGTTAATTAAATTTAATTGAATAATTAATATTTGACAAAACTTTAGTAACATCGTGTCATCCACTACGAAGGTTAAAAAAATTAATTTTAGTTTCTTTTTGTTGAATAATTACAATGTATGTAAATATGTATATATATATGACATAATCACAATATTAAGTGGCAACATACAAAGCCAGGCAAATTATTCAAATTGGTTAATTAAATTTAATTGAATAATTAATATTTGACAAACTTTATTAACATCGTGTCATCCACTACGAAGTTTAAAAAAATTAATTTTATTTTTTTTTTGTTGAATAATTAAAATGTATATAAATATGTATATACATATGACATAATCACAATATTAAGTGGCAACATACAAAGCCAGGCAAATTATTCAAATTGGTTAATTAAATTTAATTGAATAATTAATATTTGACAATACTTTTTTAACATCGTGTCATCCACTACGAAGGTTAAAAAAATTAATTTTAGTTACTTTTTGTTGAATAATTACAATGTATATAAATATGTATATACATATGACATAATCACAATATTAAGTGGCAACATACAAAGCCAGGCAAATTATTCAAATTGGTTAATTAAATTTAATTGAATAATTAATATTTGACAAAACTTTATTAACATTGTGTCATCCACTACGAAGGTTAAAAAAATTAATTTTAGTTTCTTTTTGTTGAATAATTACAATGTATATAAATATGTATATACATATGACATAATCACAATATTAAGTGGCAACATTCAAAGCCAGGCAAATTATTCAAATTGGTTAATTAAATTTAATTGAATAATTAATATTTGACAAAACTTTATTAACATCGTGTCATCCACTACGAAGGTTAAAAAAATTAATTTTCTTTTCTTTTTGTTGAATAATTACAATGTATATAAATATGTATATTTATATGACATAATCACAATATTAAGTGGCAACATACAAAGCCAGGCAAATTATTCAAATTGGTTAATTAAATTTAATTGAATAATTAATATTTGACAATACTTTTTTAACATCGTGTCATCCACTATGAACGTTAAAAAAATTAATTTTAGTTACTTTTTGTTGAATAATTACAATGTATATAAATATGTATATACATATGACATAATCACAATATTAAGTGGCAACATTCAAAGCCAGGCAAATTATTCAAATTGGTTAATTAAATTTAATTGAATAATTAATATTTGACAAAACTTTATTAACATCGTGTCATCCACTACGAAGTTTCAAAAAATTAATTTTATTTTCTTTTTGTTGAATAATTACAATGTATATAAATATGTATATACATATGACATAATCACAATATTAAGTGGCAACATACAAAGCCAGGCAAATTATTAAAATTGGTTAATTAAATTTAATTGAATAATTAATATTTGACAAAACTTTAGTAACATCGTGTCATCCACTACGAAGGTTAAAAAAATTAATTTTAGTTTCTTTTTGTTGAATAATTACAATGTATGTAAATATGTATATACATATGACATAATCACAATATTAAGTGGCAACATACAAAGCCAGGCAAATTATTCAAATTGGTTAATTAAATTTAATTGAATAATTAATATTTGACAAACTTTATTAACATCGTGTCATCCACTACGAAGTTTAAAAAAATTAATTTTATTTTTTTTTTGTTGAATAATTAAAATGTATATAAATATGTATATACATATGACATAATCACAATATTAAGTGGCAACATACAAAGCCAGGCAAATTATTCAAATTGGTTAATTAAATTTAATTGAATAATTAATATTTGACAATACTTTTTTAACATCGTGTCATCCACTACGAAGGTTAAAAAAATTAATTTTAGTTACTTTTTGTTGAATAATTACAATGTATATAAATATGTATATACATATGACATAATCACAATATTAAGTGGCAACATACAAAGCCAGGCAAATTATTCAAATTGGTTAATTAAATTTAATTGAATAATTAATATTTGACAATACTTTTTTAACATCGTGTCATCCACTACGAACGTTAAAAAAATTAATTTTAGTTTCTTTTTGTTGAATAATTACAATGTATATAAATATGTATATACATATGACATAATCACAATATTAAGTGGCAACATTCAAAGCCAGGCAAATTATTCAAATTGGTTAATTAAATTTAATTGAATAATTAATATTTGACAAAACTTTATTAACATCGTGTCATCCACTACGAAGTTTAAAAAAATTAATTTTATTTTCTTTTTGTTGAATAATTACAATGTATATAAATATGTATATACATATGACATAATCACAATATTAAGTGGCAACATACAAAGCCAGGCAAATTATTCAAATTGGTTAATTAAATTTAATTGAATAATTAATATTTGACAAAACTTTAGTAACATCGTGTCATCCACTACGAAGGTTAAAAAAATTAATTTTAGTTTCTTTTTGTTGAATAATTACAATGTATGTAAATATGTATATACATATGACATAATCACAATATTAAGTGGCAACATACAAAGCCAGGCAAATTATTCAAATTGGTTAATTAAATTTAATTGAATAATTAATATTTGACAAACTTTATTAACATCGTGTCATCCACTACGAAGTTTAAAAAAATTAATTTTTTTTTTTTTTTGTTGAATAATTAAAATGTATATAAATATGTATATACATATGACATAATCACAATATTAAGTGGCAACATACAAAGCCAGGCAAATTATTCAAATTGGTTAATTAAATTTAATTGAATAATTAATATTTGACAATACTTTTTTAACATCGTGTCATCCACTACGAAGGTTAAAAAAATTAATTTTAGTTACTTTTTGTTGAATAATTACAATGTATATAAATATGTATATACATATGACATAATCACAATATTAAGTGGCAACATACAAAGCCAGTCAAATTATTCAAATTGGTTAATTAAATTTAATTGAATAATTAATATTTGACAAAACTTTATTAACATTGTGTCATCCACTACGAAGGTTAAAAAAATTAATTTTAGTTTCTTTTTGTTGAATAATTACAATGTATATAAATATGTATATACATATGACATAATCACAATATTAAGTGGCAACATTCAAAGCCAGGCAAATTATTCAAATTGGTTAATTAAATTTAATTGAATAATTATTATTTGACAAAACTTTATTAACATCGTGTCATCCACTACGAAGGTTAAAAAAATTAATTTTCGTTTCTTTTTGTTGAATAATTACAATGTATATAAATATGTATATTTATATGACATAATCACAATATTAAGTGGCAACATACAAAGCCAGGCAAATTATTCAAATTGGTTAATTAAATTTAATTGAATAATTAATATTTGACAAAACTTTATTAACATCGTGTCATCCACTACGAAGGTTAAAAAAAATAATTTTAGTTTCGTTTTGTTGAATAATTACAATGTATATAAATATGTATATACATATGACATAATCACAATATTAAGTGGCAGCATTCAAAGACAGGCAAATTATTCATATTGGTTAATTAAATTTAATTGAATAATTAATATTTGACAAAACTTTATTAACATCGTGTCATCCACTACGAAGGTTAAAAAAATTAATTTTAGTTACTTTTTGTTGAATAATTACAATGTATATAAATATGTATATACATATGACATAATCACAATATTAAGTGGCAACATACAAAGCCAGGCAAAGTATTCAAATTGGTTAATTAAGTTTAATTGAATAATTAATATTTCACAAAACATTATTAACATCGTGTCATCCACTACGAAGGTTAAAAAAATTAATTTTAGTTTCTTTTTGTTGAATAATTACAATGTATGTAAATATGTATATACATATGACATAATCACAATATTAAGTGGCAACATACAAAGCCAGGCAAATTATTCAAATTGGTTAATTAAATTTAATTGAATAATTAATATTTGACAATACTTTTTTAACATCGTGTCATCCACTACGAACGTTAAAAAAATTAATTTTAGTTACTTTTTGTTGAATAATTACAATGTATATAAATATGTATATACATATGACATAATCACAATATTAAGTGGCAACATTCAAAGCCAGGCAAATTATTCAAATTGGTTAATTAAATTTAATTGAATAATTAATATTTGACAAAACTTTAGTAACATCGTGTCATCCACTACGAAGGTGAAAAAAATTAATTTTTATTTCTTTTTATTGAATAATTACAATGTATATAAATATGTATATTTATATGACATAATCACAATATTAAGTGGCAACATACAAAGCCAGGCAAATTATTCAAATTGGTTAATTAAATTTAATTGAATAATTAATATTTGACAAAACTTTATTAACATCGTGTCATCCACTACGAACGTTAGAAAAATTAATTTTAGTTACTTTTTGTTGAATAATTACAATGTATATAAATATGTATATACATATGACATAATCACAATATTAAGTGGCAACATTCAAAGCCAGGCAAATTATTCAAATTGGTTAATTAAATTTAATTGAATAATTATTATTTGACAAAACTTTATTAACATCGTGTCATCCACTACGAAGGTTAAAAAAATTAATTTTAATTTCTTTTTGTTGAATAATTACAATGTATATAAATATGTATATTTATATGACATAATCACAATATTAAGTGGCAACATACATAGCCAGGTAAATTATTCAAATTGGTTAATTAAATTTAATTGAATAATTAATATTTGACAAAACTTTATTAACATCGTGTCATCCACTACGAAGGTTAAAAAAATTAATTTTAGTTTCTTTTTGTTGAATAATTACAATGTATGTAAATATGTATATACATATGACATAATCACAATATTAAGTGGCAACATACAAAGCCAGGCAAATTATTCAAATTGGTTAATTAAATTTAATTGAATAATTAATATTTGACAATACTTTTTTAACATCGTGTCATCCACTACGAACGTTAAAAAAATTAATTTTAGTTACTTTTTGTTGAATAATTACAATGTATATAAATATGTATATACATATGACATAATCACAATATTAAGTGGCAACATTCAAAGCCAGGCAAATTATTCAAATTGGTTAATTAAATTTAATTGAATAATTAATATTTGACAAAACTTTAGTAACATCGTGTCATCCACTACGAAGGTGAAAAAAATTAATTTTAGTTTCTTTTTGTTGAATAATTACAATGTATGTAAATATGTATATACATATGACATAATCACAATATTAAGTGGCAACATACAAAGCCAGGCAAATTATTCAAATTGGTTAATTAAATTTAATTGAATAATTAATATTTGACAAACTTTATTAACATCGTGTCATCCACTACGAAGTTTAAAAAAATTAATTTTATTTTCTTTTTGTTGAATAATTACAATGTATATAAATATATATATTTATATAACATAATCACAATATTAGGTGGCAACATTCAAAGACAGGCAAATGATTCATATTGGTTAATTAAATTTAATTGAATAATTAATATTTGACAAAACTTTATTAACATCGTGTCATCCACTACGAAGGTTAAAAAAATTAATTTTAGTTTCTTTTTGTTGAATAATTACAATGTATATAAATATGTATATAGATATGACATAATCACAATATTAAGTGGCAACATACAAAGCCAGGCAAAGTATTCAAATTGGTTAATTAAATTTAATTGAATAATTAATATTTGACAAAACTTTAGTAACATCGTGTCATCCACTACGAAGGTTAAAAAAATTAATTTTAGTTTCTTTTTGTTGAATAATTACAATGTATGTAAATATGTATATACATATGACATAATCACAATATTAAGTGGCAACATACAAAGCCAGGCAAATTATTCAAATTGGTTAATTAAATTTAATTGAATAATTAATATTTGACAAACTTTATTAACATCGTGTCATCCACTACGAAGTTTAAAAAAATTAATTTTATTTTCTTTTTGTTGAATAATTACAATGTATATAAATATATATATTTATATAACATAATCACAATATTAGGTGGCAACATTCAAAGACAGGCAAATTATTCATATTGGTTAATTAAATTTAATTGAATAATTAATATTTGACAAAACTTTATTAACATCGTGTCATCCACTACGAAGGTTAAAAAAATTAATTTTAGTTTCTTTTTGTTGAATAATTACAATGTATATAAATATGTATATAGATATGACATAATCACAATATTAAGTGGCAACATACAAAGCCAGGCAAAGTATTCAAATTGGTTAATTAAATTTAATTGAATAATTAATATTTGACAAAACTTTATTAACATCGTGTCATCCACTACGAAGGTTAAAAAAATTAATTTTTATTTCTTTTTGTTGAATAATTACAATGTATATAAATATGTATATACATATGACATAATCACAATATTAAGTGGCAACATTCAAAGCCAGGCAAATTATTCAAATTGGTTAATTAAATTTAATTGAATAATTAATATTTGACAAAACTTTATTAACATCGTGTCATCCACTACGAAGGTTAAAAAAATTAATTTTCTTTTCTTTTTGTTGAATAATTACAATGTATATAAATATGTATATTTATATGACATAATCACAATATTAAGTGGCAACATACAAAGCCAGGCAAATTATTCAAATTGGTTAATTAAATTTAATTGAATAATTAATATTTGACAATACTTTTTTAACATCGTGTCATCCACTATGAACGTTAAAAAAATTAATTTTAGTTACTTTTTGTTGAATAATTACAATGTATATAAATATGTATATACATATGACATAATCACAATATTAAGTGGCAACATTCAAAGCCAGGCAAATTATTCAAATTGGTTAATTAAATTTAATTGAATAATTAATATTTGACAAAACTTTATTAACATCGTGTCATCCACTACGAAGTTTCAAAAAATTAATTTTATTTTCTTTTTGTTGAATAATTACAATGTATATAAATATGTATATACATATGACATAATCACAATATTAAGTGGCAACATACAAAGCCAGGCAAATTATTAAAATTGGTTAATTAAATTTAATTGAATAATTAATATTTGACAAAACTTTAGTAACATCGTGTCATCCACTACGAAGGTTAAAAAAATTAATTTTAGTTTCTTTTTGTTGAATAATTACAATGTATGTAAATATGTATATACATATGACATAATCACAATATTAAGTGGCAACATACAAAGCCAGGCAAATTATTCAAATTGGTTAATTAAATTTAATTGAATAATTAATATTTGACAAACTTTATTAACATCGTGTCATCCACTACGAAGTTTAAAAAAATTAATTTTATTTTTTTTTTGTTGAATAATTAAAATGTATATAAATATGTATATACATATGACATAATCACAATATTAAGTGGCAACATACAAAGCCAGGCAAATTATTCAAATTGGTTAATTAAATTTAATTGAATAATTAATATTTGACAATACTTTTTTAACATCGTGTCATCCACTACGAAGGTTAAAAAAATTAATTTTAGTTACTTTTTGTTGAATAATTACAATGTATATAAATATGTATATACATATGACATAATCACAATATTAAGTGGCAACATACAAAGCCAGGCAAATTATTCAAATTGGTTAATTAAATTTAATTGAATAATTAATATTTGACAATACTTTTTTAACATCGTGTCATCCACTACGAACGTTAAAAAAATTAATTTTAGTTTCTTTTTGTTGAATAATTACAATGTATATAAATATGTATATACATATGACATAATCACAATATTAAGTGGCAACATTCAAAGCCAGGCAAATTATTCAAATTGGTTAATTAAATTTAATTGAATAATTAATATTTGACAAAACTTTATTAACATCGTGTCATCCACTACGAAGTTTAAAAAAATTAATTTTATTTTCTTTTTGTTGAATAATTACAATGTATATAAATATGTATATACATATGACATAATCACAATATTAAGTGGCAACATACAAAGCCAGGCAAATTATTCAAATTGGTTAATTAAATTTAATTGAATAATTAATATTTGACAAAACTTTAGTAACATCGTGTCATCCACTACGAAGGTTAAAAAAATTAATTTTAGTTTCTTTTTGTTGAATAATTACAATGTATGTAAATATGTATATACATATGACATAATCACAATATTAAGTGGCAACATACAAAGCCAGGCAAATTATTCAAATTGGTTAATTAAATTTAATTGAATAATTAATATTTGACAAACTTTATTAACATCGTGTCATCCACTACGAAGTTTAAAAAAATTAATTTTTTTTTTTTTTTGTTGAATAATTAAAATGTATATAAATATGTATATACATATGACATAATCACAATATTAAGTGGCAACATACAAAGCCAGGCAAATTATTCAAATTGGTTAATTAAATTTAATTGAATAATTAATATTTGACAATACTTTTTTAACATCGTGTCATCCACTACGAAGGTTAAAAAAATTAATTTTAGTTACTTTTTGTTGAATAATTACAATGTATATAAATATGTATATACATATGACATAATCACAATATTAAGTGGCAACATACAAAGCCAGTCAAATTATTCAAATTGGTTAATTAAATTTAATTGAATAATTAATATTTGACAAAACTTTATTAACATTGTGTCATCCACTACGAAGGTTAAAAAAATTAATTTTAGTTTCTTTTTGTTGAATAATTACAATGTATATAAATATGTATATACATATGACATAATCACAATATTAAGTGGCAACATTCAAAGCCAGGCAAATTATTCAAATTGGTTAATTAAATTTAATTGAATAATTATTATTTGACAAAACTTTATTAACATCGTGTCATCCACTACGAAGGTTAAAAAAATTAATTTTCGTTTCTTTTTGTTGAATAATTACAATGTATATAAATATGTATATTTATATGACATAATCACAATATTAAGTGGCAACATACAAAGCCAGGCAAATTATTCAAATTGGTTAATTAAATTTAATTGAATAATTAATATTTGACAAAACTTTATTAACATCGTGTCATCCACTACGAAGGTTAAAAAAAATAATTTTAGTTTCGTTTTGTTGAATAATTACAATGTATATAAATATGTATATACATATGACATAATCACAATATTAAGTGGCAGCATTCAAAGACAGGCAAATTATTCATATTGGTTAATTAAATTTAATTGAATAATTAATATTTGACAAAACTTTATTAACATCGTGTCATCCACTACGAAGGTTAAAAAAATTAATTTTAGTTACTTTTTGTTGAATAATTACAATGTATATAAATATGTATATACATATGACATAATCACAATATTAAGTGGCAACATACAAAGCCAGGCAAAGTATTCAAATTGGTTAATTAAGTTTAATTGAATAATTAATATTTCACAAAACATTATTAACATCGTGTCATCCACTACGAAGGTTAAAAAAATTAATTTTAGTTTCTTTTTGTTGAATAATTACAATGTATGTAAATATGTATATACATATGACATAATCACAATATTAAGTGGCAACATACAAAGCCAGGCAAATTATTCAAATTGGTTAATTAAATTTAATTGAATAATTAATATTTGACAATACTTTTTTAACATCGTGTCATCCACTACGAACGTTAAAAAAATTAATTTTAGTTACTTTTTGTTGAATAATTACAATGTATATAAATATGTATATACATATGACATAATCACAATATTAAGTGGCAACATTCAAAGCCAGGCAAATTATTCAAATTGGTTAATTAAATTTAATTGAATAATTAATATTTGACAAAACTTTAGTAACATCGTGTCATCCACTACGAAGGTGAAAAAAATTAATTTTTATTTCTTTTTATTGAATAATTACAATGTATATAAATATGTATATTTATATGACATAATCACAATATTAAGTGGCAACATACAAAGCCAGGCAAATTATTCAAATTGGTTAATTAAATTTAATTGAATAATTAATATTTGACAAAACTTTATTAACATCGTGTCATCCACTACGAACGTTAGAAAAATTAATTTTAGTTACTTTTTGTTGAATAATTACAATGTATATAAATATGTATATACATATGACATAATCACAATATTAAGTGGCAACATTCAAAGCCAGGCAAATTATTCAAATTGGTTAATTAAATTTAATTGAATAATTATTATTTGACAAAACTTTATTAACATCGTGTCATCCACTACGAAGGTTAAAAAAATTAATTTTAATTTCTTTTTGTTGAATAATTACAATGTATATAAATATGTATATTTATATGACATAATCACAATATTAAGTGGCAACATACAAAGCCAGGTAAATTATTCAAATTGGTTAATTAAATTTAATTGAATAATTAATATTTGACAAAACTTTATTAACATCGTGTCATCCACTACGAAGGTTAAAAAAATTAATTTTAGTTTCTTTTTGTTGAATAATTACAATGTATGTAAATATGTATATACATATGACATAATCACAATATTAAGTGGCAACATACAAAGCCAGGCAAATTATTCAAATTGGTTAATTAAATTTAATTGAATAATTAATATTTGACAATACTTTTTTAACATCGTGTCATCCACTACGAACGTTAAAAAAATTAATTTTAGTTACTTTTTGTTGAATAATTACAATGTATATAAATATGTATATACATATGACATAATCACAATATTAAGTGGCAACATTCAAAGCCAGGCAAATTATTCAAATTGGTTAATTAAATTTAATTGAATAATTAATATTTGACAAAACTTTAGTAACATCGTGTCATCCACTACGAAGGTGAAAAAAATTAATTTTAGTTTCTTTTTGTTGAATAATTACAATGTATGTAAATATGTATATACATATGACATAATCACAATATTAAGTGGCAACATACAAAGCCAGGCAAATTATTCAAATTGGTTAATTAAATTTAATTGAATAATTAATATTTGACAAACTTTATTAACATCGTGTCATCCACTACGAAGTTTAAAAAAATTAATTTTATTTTCTTTTTGTTGAATAATTACAATGTATATAAATATATATATTTATATAACATAATCACAATATTAGGTGGCAACATTCAAAGACAGGCAAATGATTCATATTGGTTAATTAAATTTAATTGAATAATTAATATTTGACAAAACTTTATTAACATCGTGTCATCCACTACGAAGGTTAAAAAAATTAATTTTAGTTTCTTTTTGTTGAATAATTACAATGTATATAAATATGTATATAGATATGACATAATCACAATATTAAGTGGCAACATACAAAGCCAGGCAAAGTATTCAAATTGGTTAATTAAATTTAATTGAATAATTAATATTTGACAAAACTTTAGTAACATCGTGTCATCCACTACGAAGGTTAAAAAAATTAATTTTAGTTTCTTTTTGTTGAATAATTACAATGTATGTAAATATGTATATACATATGACATAATCACAATATTAAGTGGCAACATACAAAGCCAGGCAAATTATTCAAATTGGTTAATTAAATTTAATTGAATAATTAATATTTGACAAACTTTATTAACATCGTGTCATCCACTACGAAGTTTAAAAAAATTAATTTTATTTTCTTTTTGTTGAATAATTACAATGTATATAAATATATATATTTATATAACATAATCACAATATTAGGTGGCAACATTCAAAGACAGGCAAATTATTCATATTGGTTAATTAAATTTAATTGAATAATTAATATTTGACAAAACTTTATTAACATCGTGTCATCCACTACGAAGGTTAAAAAAATTAATTTTAGTTTCTTTTTGTTGAATAATTACAATGTATATAAATATGTATATAGATATGACATAATCACAATATTAAGTGGCAACATACAAAGCCAGGCAAAGTATTCAAATTGGTTAATTAAATTTAATTGAATAATTAATATTTGACAAAACTTTATTAACATCGTGTCATCCACTACGAAGGTTAAAAAAATTAATTTTTATTTCTTTTTGTTGAATAATTACAATGTATATAAATATGTATATTTATATGACATAATCACAATATTAAGTGGCAACATACAAAGCCAGGCAAATTATTCAAATTGGTTAATTAAATTTAATTGAATAATTAATATTTGACAAAACTTTATTAACATCGTGTCATCCACTACGAAGGTTAAAAAAATTAATTTTAGTTTCATTTTGTTGAATAATTACAATGTATGTAAATATGTATATACATATGACATAATCACAATATTAAGTGGCAACATACAAAGCCAGGCAAATTATTCAAATTGGTTAATTAAATTTAATTGAATAATTAATATTTGACAAACTTTATTAACATCGTGTCATCCACTACGAAGTTTAAAAAAATTAATTTTATTTTCTTTTTGTTGAATAATTACAATGTATATAAATATATATATTTATATAACATAATCACAATATTAAGTGGCAACATACAAAGCCAGGCAAATTATTCAAATTGGTTAATTAAATTTAATTGAATAATTAATATTTGACAAAACTTTATTAACATCGTGTCATCCACTACGAATGTTAAAAAAATTAATTTTAGTTTCTTTTTGTTGAATAATTACAATGTATATAAATATGTATATACATATGACATAATCACAATATTAAGTGGCAACATACAAAGCCAGGCAAATTATTCAAATTGGTTAATTAAATTTAATTGAATAATTAATATTTGACAAAACTTATTAACATCGTGTCATCCACTACGAAGGTTAAAAAAATTAATTTTAGCTTCTTTTTGTTGAATAATTACAATGTATATAAATATGTATATACATATGACATAATCACAATATTAAGTGGCAACATACAAAGTCAGGCCAGTTATTCAAATTGGTTAATTAAATTTAATTGAATAATTAATATTTGAAAAAACTTTATTAACATCGTGTCATCCACTACGAAGGTTAAAAAAATTAATTTTAACGAATGGAAGAATAAAAATTACTTTATTAGGGATTTAAAATTTGAAAAAGAAATATATAAAGAGTGTGGACTAATAGAAGGAATTGTAAAGGACGGTTGTTTACAGGAGTCGAGAATGACTTTACAATAGATCCACTAATAGGTAACCTACACCTAGTCTAAAGAAAGAACATCGACAATATCCCTTACACTACTCAATATATTAGTTGTAGAAACGTCGTTATATTAAATAATTATTCTTGAATCATTAAAACGCCTGATGTTTTATTCTCAACAATTCTATACGAGTGACAAAATGGCAAATAAAAAGTGAAAAACTCCTATTATACATTAAAATGTAGGTATTCTGAGGAAGGAAGTGTTAATATTGTAACTTGTTTTGTAATTTACAATGGAACCAAGCGTTTCTTACTTTATTTTCTGTTCTGTAATACAATCAATAACTTCAATTAAGTATTGTTATCCATAACAAGCTTTATAAAAAAAATTAAGTCATTTTATATTTAAATTAACAAAGAAAAATTTTAATCTAGTTTCTTTTTATTTTACTTTTACAATTAATATAGATATCTATATACATATATCAATATAAGAATACTAAGTGGCAAAATAGAAAGCTAATTTCCATTTTTCTTTCTATGTATGGCGTTGGACTATTATTTTTGTTTGTTACTATTTATACGCTTTCTTTTTTTTCTTGCATTGTGTTGTAAAAGTAAGTACATGAATAGAATACTGCGTAGTAGAGAAAGATAACAATTTAAGATGAAATAAGCTTGAAATAGTTTAGATAGTATTGTTCATGGGCAATAACAACTAAAAATAGAGGAATTTAAAATATGAAAGGAATTTTAAAATAAGCGAATACATAACGTAAGCATGGACATAATACCCAGGGGTCGGGCGGTCCTGCTGGATGTGGCACTGTTTTCCTATTAACCCCCGTAAAAGGTCTAATTAATCATTTCCATAGGGGGGCATGAAGGTCAAATAAAATTGTTTAAAGGGATTAAAACCGACAAATGCTATTAAACAAATTAGGTTGTAGAACTCGGGGGAGTACAGATAGAAATTTTAAAAAAATTACAGCCACGTCATTAAAACCACGTCTACAGATATTTTGAATTAAGAAAAGCATTTAATTTTGCGTTACGGGATATTACCAAAACATTTGTGTTCAGACGTGCCTATGAATGTTTTCTTTTCAAAATGTGGGTACATAACTCATTATTGTCTTTATAGTAGTAGCACATGGGCCAGGTGCGCAGCAAGGTAATCAAGGTGTTCAATCTGAAAGCTGCATCGCTAACAGCTTGGGCCAGGTTATGGCCAATTGATCTCCCCGTCACAAGAATTTCCCACCACTTTCCTGCTGAGAGTTTTCTGAATCGATTTTGGGGTGGACATCTTTTTTAGGGGCCTAGGGGAGTGTAGGGAACTCAGATGCTAGAACTGAGGGAGGCTTCTTTCCTGCTTGGTTAGTTGATCACCCTTTTCATTGCCAGTGATGTTTACATGGCTCGGGATCCACTGGAAATTAAGCACCCACCTGGCATTTATGAGATTATTTAGTTTTCTTCTAAAGTCTTACGTTCTACTACAGTCAGTCTGTGAGTTTCCAGAGAGGTTCAAGATGGCGGTCTTTTAGAATCAATAAGAAATACGGCTTTACCCGGAGCAATCAGATTCTCAAGCTAAATTGCTGCAGTATATATGGCAGCTACCTCAATATCGTAGTTGCTAAGGTGGGTCCCGACAGCAGAAAATCCTAAAAAAATACATGCAGCACCTGTTTCGCCTGATCCAGGTGATGGCTATCTGTCAGTGTAAATTTGGCGCTATTCTGATGCAGGTGAATTGTTTACAAAGTGCAATTGCATTGTCTTTCACATCGCTGAGAG
The DNA here is from genome assembly GCA_036971475.1 of Prosapia bicincta. Taxonomy (NCBI): domain Eukaryota; kingdom Metazoa; phylum Arthropoda; class Insecta; order Hemiptera; family Cercopidae; genus Prosapia; species Prosapia bicincta. The sequence continues at coordinate 48,757,943 of JBAIZL010000006.1, forward strand.
TTTTATTACCACAGATGAGAGGCCGGAGTTGCTTTTTGGCACAGTCGTTATTGAGGCGGGAGATATACCTGTGAGCCTTACGGAAATATTTCCTAAAGTCCAGCTTACTTATAAAGTTTCTAAAGGCAGTGCGCTTCGAGCTTGGTTCAGTTTTTGGGTAGCTCTTTCTTAGTAGGATAAAATCTTTTGTTGAATTAGACTTTTCTGTATTGAGATTTATCAAAATTTAAATAAATTAATACAATAACTTATCAAAAATGTTCAATAATTTCCTTTTTCCTGTTTAATAAATAATGTAACATAACATACGTGTAAAACATACGAGGGTTCTATAACATAACCTATAACACTAAATCAGATGTTCATATGGTTTTTAATTCACTTTGAAGGAAATTATACTGTCGTGAAATTTTTTGTTTATGTACAACCAATAAGTTCTTGTAGGCGCTATAAAAGTTGTCACTTCAAAAGTTTTCAAAATAAAGAAAAAAATATAACGTTTGTGAAATAAAAACGTGTTTTAAAAAGTAATTTGTAATATAAAATCTACCTTCTAGAGCAATATCTATGTGACGGGAAAAGGAGAGGATGACAAGTTTACTAGAAGTGACAAAATACTAAGATATCTTGGAATACAAATGTAGGCATTTTTTAGTAACAATTACAAGTAGTATTTTAAGAGTTCGTAGTTCAGTTAATCCCTAATCTGATCACTTGTATTCCATTGTTGCAAGTTTTTAATTAAAAAATTCGTTCCTGTTGTTAAGGATCTGAGTTACAATGGGACCAGTCTCTGCCAAATCAACCTTATCCCTTCAAATAAAAGTTAGGTGCTACTGTGGACATGTATTACGAATATGTTTGCGTTAATACCGAATCCAGAGCCCTTTTTAGGAGGAGGGGTGCTGTTTTTGTAGATTCAATTTCTTCAAGAAAAAGAGGAAAGATTTGGCTTCTATTCTTGGCTTGGGTGAAGATATTATGACGAGTGGCCAAAACCCCTTTCGAAAAACAAATTTTAAACTCTTTGAATTTTGTATTAGACATAAACTATACATATATATTTATGAAAAAGTTCAATTATATATGTAAAAAGTTATGTTCTTTTCATAATATCCAGTATTCATTATTAAAATTAAAGTATTTTATTCATCGGTAAACTATATTTTCTAATGATAATTTTATATTATATTTCTGATAAATTTGGTAAAGGAAGGGTTAAAAGAGTATTTCTCTTTGAATGTAAAGCGGTTGTAAATGTTGTACAGTTTGTCATATTTTCAAGTTTTACTACAAAACTTAATTATGTATGGTTGAACTTCTTAAGCTGGACAATTTTTCGATGTACGTAAGCTTTCATGTTTCTTCAAAAGAAATTTTTTTTTCACATTTCAGTGGAAGATCAGAATTTTTAAATTGAACCGTAAACATTTGTACTTGTCTCAACTTGGAGGTTATTTAAAGGTTATGTTTCAATCATTTTCTAATATATATTTTTATACATCCAGGAAAATCGTTGACTTGATAAAATTAAGAGAAATATTATTTTATATGTTACAGCTGTCGTTGTTACTTTCTGTGGTGTAGAATTGTATTATTTAGTATTATTTATGATTAATGAAAAATAATAATTTATTTTGCAAATCACATTATAATGAGTTATTTATATTTATAATGAATTATACAATTTCAGATAATGTTTTAAGTGCGTTTTAAGCATGTCTGATAGTTTTAAAGAACCAAGTCAATCGAATAATTAAATCAGTTTTAACCAATAAAGTTTCAACAACCATATAAACCTATTTATTAAATATTTCGTTCGACTATTCGCTTCTGTCCCAAGGCTGCCAGCTCTTTTCTTCTATTTATTGAAAAACAATAATAAATTTAATTAAATATCTAAATACGTTTTAAAACAAAGACAGTATTGTTTCATAGAGGTCATATTCTATTGATTTCTTAGAATTCATTACAAATTACTTTGTAATAATATTATTTATTATAACAATAAGAAAACATACTTTGACGTATCATGATATAAAACAATGACACGAGAAATAACGAACAATGATATAATCAACCGTTTAATTACCTCTATTGTAATAAAATAATATTTAGAGATGACTTTATACCGTACAAAGGTAATTAATTGGCTTATACCAGAAACATCCGATGCAAAATCTCATAACTTAGTCTTCAAAGCTGCTTCAGAACGCTGGCATTCTTTCGCTTCCTCTGTTTCAAAACTCTTTAGTTTTTTTTCTTCCGAAGTAAGTAGCAAATTAATTCTTATTATGTTTGTCTTAAGTGGGTAATTTGATTTCCTTTAAATAGTTACAAATATAATTACTATGCTTATTTCTATAAAATTATAATAATTAATAAATCCACAATTGTAAATTATTGATATTGTTAAAGTTTATAAAATTATAAATGTAGGATGAACTCTTCTTTTAACCATTGCACAAGTATTTTAATGGGAAAATGTCAATATTGGTTACACAATGTTTTAAGTTGCACAAAATTTATTGGTAAAAATACTACTGTTTCTCGTTTTTTATTTTGTTATCTTGTAAACATCCGAGTACGTTTACACAACTGTCGCAGTTATTAAACACTATTTAAAACCAAAATATATATTATTATTTAATGACAGTGATTAACAAATAAAATCCCGGTTTTCATATTTTATTTAAGAAGACGTATTCAAATTTTAAGTCGATTTAAATCCAAATATTAATTTAAAAAACTGTGTCATTTGTACTTTATATTAAATTATTACTTTTTTTGGAAATTACATTTACTTTTAAGCAGTTTTAAAATACCACACTCGTACTTAAACCATTTCCTAGGAAATTCTGAGCGTATTTAAGTAATTAAATGTTTGTACATTTTATCCTTAATCTACTGCAGCCACTGCTTACCTGAGGGACAAGATTAGAGTTTATGAATCAAACACCAGAAATATTTTTTTTTTAAATTAAATAGAAAAATAAGGTTCCTTAAAATTTCTACTAAAGACACTATTGAGTTATGAATCCGAACAGTTATCGAATATACGTCACTACCCAAAAAAATTACAATAATAAAAATGCTTTATATTATTTCATAAAATGCTTCGACTATAAATAAGGCAACGCATTGTAAAAAAATGAAAAATATTAGTTGAACAACCTACCGGGAGAGAACGCCTTCACATATCAATCAACAAAAAGGTTTTTAAGATTATTTACGGTTTGTAAACAACAATATATAAGAAATAATATTTTGTTATTCGTTAGGGACCTTCTTCATACACAAATTTCAATCCATGATATTTTTCTGTTTCAATGGAGGAGTTTGATGATGTGTTCTCAGAATCACTGTGATTATAATTAAAAAACAAGATTGTTTTTAGTCTAGATTTTTTTAAAGTGTTTTATTTGTGTTTATACATGTCTGAGATTTACCGTATTTTAATTCAACATTCTTTAGTTAATATGTATTCCCTTGTATGTATTTGTTTTATATATTTTACATTCTTGATGGTGACTTGAAAGTATTCATATATATATATATATGACAAATATATAACTAAGTCAAAATACAAATACAAGAATTATAATTGAATTTACAATTCTTTATATAAATATATATATATATATATATATATATATAAAGAATTGTAAATTCAATTATAATTTATGTATTTTGACATAGTTCTTTTAAAATACAAAAGAATACATATAGCGATATTTATATATCTATATATATATATATATATATATATATATATTATATTATATTATATTTATATATATATATATATATATTTATATATATTTATATATATATTTATATATATATATTTATTTTTTTTATTTATTTTGCTTATATTTATACAATATTCAAACACGACTGAGGTTATTAAAAAACAATAATTATTTATCAACGTTTAGTATTCAACGTTTTTTGTTGATAAACAATACCAACATCATCAATAATGAAAAATACAATAAACTGATGTATTATTCTATTGCTCATTCCTGATGATATTAGTACTGTTTCTCAACGAAATGCTTTTAATAAAAAGTAAACAATAATTCTTGTATTTGAATAACCTCAGTAGTTTTATGATATATATATATATGTGTGTGTGTGTGTGTGTGTGTGTGTGTGTGTGTGTGTTTGTGTGTGTTATAACGATCCAAACAAGTATAAACGTATAAGAGAAATTAAAGATTTTAAAATTCCTAATTTTGAATAGTTATTAAAAAAAACAAATAATAATTTTAAACTTTTTTCTCAACTTAAAACGTAAAAGTAATGTCATTTTGAATGAGGCACGATGTTCTCAGCGACTAAGGCCGTGATTATGTCAAACGCTAATTTCGACGTAGAAAAACCATCGACATTTCATTTTGATCAGCGGAAGAATTCTGAGAGAAGTTAAAGATATGAAAAAATCGTTAAAACGCACCAAAACATAGTTAAAGGAATTGTATTGAAAACAGGTCATTTGTTCATAAACATGAAGGGAGAGAGAGCTGTGGGATGCCAGCAAGCGCAGAGTCAGCAATATCAAAAGATGAGCTGACAGAAGACAGAAGGCTAAGACGGGACAGTCTGGAAACAACACGTGAGAAGGTATGATGCCGGGCTCAGAGTTGTTTTTGAACTGTGAGTGTTAAATAGACATTTTGCGGCTAAAGGCAAGTGGTGATGCAGAAATGAAGAACTCGTGTTTTCCGGAATTCGTGTATCCCTTAAGGGGTATACCCCCTAAAACCGAACATATCATCGGTGCTTAAAGTGCTTTCTGTTTTCCAAATTATATTATTACGCGTCGAGCTTTGTTGCGTGAACACTAAATGATGAAAAATAATTTTGAACGCAAAATTAACTGTAAGTGGGCGTAAAATGGTTCTGTAACGCCGTAATAAATATCCAGAATAGTTAAATAAAGATTAAAAGTTAAAAAAAAGCTGAGCAAAGCAAACTTTTAAAACTTATTAGATAAAAATTAGGCGAGGGTAATTGTTTAGTATGCTAAACCGGGCCTATATTTTTATGAAACATGTAAAAAGGCTATTTTCATTGAAATTATTTTCTTCTGTCCCTAGAAACATTTTTTCCTAAATTAAAAATGGGTAAAATTTTCAGCGCGGATGTAGAAGCTGTGAATGATCGCGGACTGATACAAATGTTTTTACGTCACAGTGCTGCGCATAAGGTTGTACGCATCGGCCCCGGTACGTCACGCAACCTACGTGTGTAGATATTTGAGAAACAACGTTTTGGCTTAATTTTTATACATATATTTAAATATACTTATAAAGTCTACAGTCGGGATAGATTTGTTTTTAAATTTATACATTACTATATACCTATATTAAAATATACATAAAAAGTGTCCGGTCAGGTTAGATTTGGTTTTAATTTTATACATTACCTAAATGGTTACATTCATACAATTAGAACCAAATCCATCCTGACTGGATACTTCATATTGTATACTTTTATTTTGTTAAATTCATTAAAATTATGCCAAAACGTAATGCTACACATTATCCAATTGTAACGTTTAGTACATTTGTGATGTGTATCCCTCCGCGAGGCAGGCAGCTCATCACAACTCCTACATCCGCGCTGAAAATTTTACCCAACTTTAATTTAAGAAAAAAATAATGTTTCTAGGCACAGAAAAAAATAATTTCAATGAAAACAGCCTTTTTAGATGTTTCTGAATGTTTCATGAATATATAGGCCCGGTTTAGCAAACTAAACAATTACCTAGGCGAGAATTACAAGCGTTAAACAATATATTTCTTCAAAATTACAAAAAATACGATCAAATTAAAACCAAACTATGAAGACAAAGAAGTTATTCTGTGCGACAAAACAAAAATAGACCTACGCGGAGAGAGAGCGAGAAGCCAAGGAGGAGAGGGTGAGAGGAAGGACCAAGGACAGACCGGATCGAGGACCAAAACACCGGACCGAGTGCTGTTCAAAAGGAAGGATTCCTGGCAAACAAGTTAGCACTGTCTTTGGTTGTCTTTAAAATTTTAAATCTTGATTAATTAAATTTATTTAAAATTTTTAAATCAGTTTAAACATATTTTTTTCCTAATTTATATTTTTATCAATTTTAAAGTAAATTTAAATTAATTGATAAGTAGTCTAAGTGGACTAGAAAATTTCAATTGGTTTTAAACTTTTTAAATAAATTCAAAAAGGCGAGATTTGCAAAGTAAACCCAAATTTCAAAATGGATTTAACTATAATTACTAAAGTTGAAATTTATAACAATAAGAAATAATTTCTCAGCTGAATATGAACATGTTTAAATTTATAAGTCCTTTAGTTTTAACAAATTGTTATTATTTTATGTTTTTTTTTTAAATAAATTTTATGTGGTTTTTTACAAAGGATTTTTGTTGATGTTTTTTACAAACGGTTTTGATGATAAAATAGAATTTAAAAAAATTAACTCAGTAAATTAAATTTGAAAGTAGATAAATTTATAAAAAAGAACTTGAATAAAAAATTATAAATATTAAATTTTGAAATAAACAAATATATTCAAAGAAGATAAAAGTAGATTAAATTATGATTACTAGTAATACAAGAAAAAGTAAGTAGGGGATGTTTGGAAATGTCTTTTAATTAAATGTAAAGTATTAAAATGTACATTAGAAATATTTTTGTTTAAATAAATTTAAATTAAAATTTTATGAAAGTAAATGGGGGATTTGATTATAATTTTGAAATAAAATATTTGAATAATTATTGACAACTAATGAAAGAAAAATAGCGCCACATGAGTAAAACGAAGGAAATTAAAACAAGCTTTTGTTTCATTGCATATTTTTCAAAGAAGTAAATATTTTCAATAATTTGAATACTTGTTGCATCTCCAAAAATACGAGAAAAACATAAAGTTGCTGTTGCTGGTACTCCTTGAATTGCTATTTTTACATTTAATAAACATATCAACTCCAGGAGCGCATTGTAGCAGCAGAATGTATGTTCAATAACTATTGCAGCTCCAGTAATACGACTGGAACATGACGTTGTTGTTGCTGGAAGTCCATAGGTTGCTGGTCTGACTTTTGACAACAATATCATCAATACCTGTTGCATCTCCAGAAATACGAGAAAAACAAGAGGTTGCTGTTGCTGGTACTCGTTGAATTGCTATTCTGACATTTAACAAGATTATCAACTCCAGGAGCGCCTGAAGTTCAAAATGTATGGACTATTTTTGTTTACGTTAATATCATTAATAGCTGTTGGATCTCTAGGAATATGCGATAAACATGAGGCTGCTGTTCCTGCAACTCCTCGAGTTGCTAGTCTAACATTTGTCACGAATATCAACTCCAAGAGCGCCTGCAGCTGCAGTATGTATTATCAATAGTTGTTGAACCTCCAAAAATACGAGTAGAACTTTACGTTGCTGTTGCTAAAACTCCATAGGCTTCTGGTCTGACTTTTGACAACAATATCATCAATAGCTGTTGTAGATCCAGAATAATACGAATAGAAAATGATGTCGCTGTTGCTGGTACTCCTTGAGTTGCTACTCTGATTTTTTAGAACAATATCGTCAATAGCTATTGTAGCTCCAGCAATACGAGTGGAACATGACGTTGCTGTTGTGTTTCTCCATCAGTTTCTGTACTGAATGTTACAAGAATATCATCAATAGCTGTCGCAGCTCCAGGAATAAGAGAAAAACCTTAGGTTGCTGTTGCTGGAACTCCTTGAATTGCTATTCTGACATTTACAAGAATATCGACTCCAAGTTCATCAGCAGAATGTATGATAAATAGCTTTTGCAACACCAGGATTATGAGTGGATATTGACTCCGGATCGGTTCCTGCCCTGACTTTTGATAACAATATAATCGATAGCTGTTGCAGCTCACTTAATACGAGTAGAACATGATTTTGCTAATGCTGGTACTCCTTGAATTACTACCTGACCTATTAAAGAATAATAACACAAAGAGCGCCTTCAGCAGCAGAATGTATGTAAATATCTTTTGCACCTACAGGAATGCGAGTAGAACATGACTTAGTATTTGCTGGTGCACCTTCAGTTGCTACACTCACATTTGATACGAATATCAACAGAATTAGCGCCAGTAGCATCAGAATATATCATGAATTGCTGTAGCAGCTCCATAAATACGACTGGATACTGACGTTGCTGTTTCTCCATCTTTTGCTGCTCTGATGTTTGACAACAATATCATCAATAGTTGTTGTATATCCAGGAAAACGAGAAAAACATGAGGTTGCTGTTGCTGGTACTCCTTGAATGCTATTCTGACATTTAACGAGATTATCAACTCCAGGAGCGCCTGAAGTTCAAAATGTATGGACTGTTGCTGTCAAACCTTCAGGAATGCATTTGGAACATGACGTTGCTGTTGCAGTTTCTCCATCAGTTGCTGCTCTGACGTTTGACAATTATATCTTCAATAGTTTTTGCATCTCCAGGAATACGAGAAATACATGAGGTTGCTGTTACTGGATCTCTTTCAGTACAGAAAGATTTGATAAGAATATCAAATCCACAGGCGACTGCATAATATATTATCAATTGCTGTTGTACCTCCAATAATTCTAGTAGAACATGACGTTGCTGTTCCTGGTACTCCTTTGTTACTCTGACATTCGACAAGAATATCCACACAAGGAGCGCCTGCAGCAGCAGAATATATCATAAATTTCTGTGGACCTCCAGGAATACAAGTGGAGAATTACGTTGCTGTTACTATATCTCCATCAGTTGCTGCTCTGACTTTAGACAACAATACCACCAATACCTGTTTATCTCCGGGTATACGAGAAAAACATGAGGTTGCTGTCGCTGGTACTCCTTGATTTGCTACTCTGACATTTGACAAGAGTATCAACTCCAGGAGTGCCTACATAAGCAGAATGTATTATCAATAGATGTTGCACCTCCGGGAATACGAGTGAAAAATAACGATGACGTGTCTCGCTCTCCATCATTGACACTCTGACATTTGACAATAATATCAGGAGTAGATACCATTGCTGTTGTATACCATCATCAGTAGCTGCTGTAGCTCCAAGAATACGAATAGGAAATGACGTTGTTGCTAGTACTCCTTGAGATGCTATTTTGTCATTTTACAAGAATATTCGCACAAGGAGTGCCTGTAGCCGAACATATCATCAATTGTTGTTGCAGCTTCAGAAATACCAGTGGAACATGAGGTTACTGTTGCTGTTGCTATTTCTCCATCAGTTGCTGTACTGAATTTTGACAACAATATTATCAATAGCTGTTGCAGCTCCAGGAAAAAGAGAAAAACATTAGGCTGCTGTTGCTGGAACTCCTTGAATTGCTATTCTGACATTTACAAGAATATCGACTCCAAGAGCTTTTCAGCAGCAGAATGTATGATCAATAGTTTTTGCAACTCCAGGATTACGAGTGGATCAGTTCCTGACTTTTGATAACAATTTAATCGATAGCTGTTTCAGCTCACTGAATACGACTAGAACATGATTTTGCTAATGCTGGTACTCCTTGAGGTACTACTTGACTTTGGAAAGAATAATAACACAAGGAGCGCCTGCAGCAGCAGAATGTATGGTAAATAGCTTTTGCACCTCCAGGAATACGAGTAGAACATGACTTAGTGTTTGCTGGTCCTGCTTCAGTTGCTACACTCTCATTTGACAAGAATATCAACAGAATTAGCTCCTGTTGTATCAGAATATATCATGACTTTGCTATTGCTATTACTCCTTGAGTTGCTACTGTGCCATTATCAAGAATATCAACTCCAGGATCACCTACAGCAGTCAATGCATCATCAATAGCTCGTGCAGCTTCAGGAATACGAGTGGAATATTACTTTGCTGTTGCTGGAACTGCTTGGGTTGCTGGTCTGACATTTGACAATCTCATCAATAGCGGTTGCAGCTCAAGGAATACGAGTGGAACATGAAGTTGCTGTTGCTGGAACTCCTTGGGTTGCTGGTTTGACATTTAACAAGAATATCAACTCCAGGAACACCTATAGAAGCAGAAAGTATGATCAATAGCTCTTGCAGCTTCAAGAATAGGAGTGGAATATTACTTTGCCGTTGCTGGAACTGCTTGGGTTGCTGGTCTGACATTTGACAATCTCATCAATAGCTGTTGCAGCTCTAGGAATACGAGTGGAACATGACGTTGATGTTGCTGGTACTCCGTCCGTTGCTGATCTGACATTTTACTAGAATATCACCTCTAGGAGCGTCTGCAGCAGCAGAATCTATCATCAATAGCTATTACAGATATAGAGTGCTGTTGCAATTTTAAAATGTGGAAGGTCCAGCAGCAGCTACAGTGGCACTACCAGGAAACCATTAAACCCTAATGTTTTTACCGCAACAATATAAGATTTTTGGACATACGGGTCTGGTCTTCTCTGAACCAGCTTGTCCTCTAGCAAGCCTCATCCATTTCACATGTCCATGCAGTTAGCATCTCTCTCGCCGGGTAGGTATAGTATCCATGTACCAGGATGATAAGCTCTTTCCATAGAAAATCAGGAAATATTGAGATGAAACAGTACACTGCGATCTATCGCCAAAGTGAACCAAGATCAGCAACGCCGTTTGTATTAGGTGTTGTTAAGTAAATTCAGCAATGGCAACGACAATAGCAAGAGTTTCAACTGCCCACGAAAACTAATACGATGAAAATTTGAAATTCGACGTCCGAGTTGCAAAACCTTATGGTAATATTTAATTTAAATTATTTATTTTCTAAATGTATGATATTTAGGTACAGTCCCTAAGTTGTTTGGTATCTGAGATATTTTAAATGTAAATAGTATAATAAATATGATGCAGTTGCATGAGCAATAGTAGATGTTCCATTGCTGGTTTACCACTGCTACCACCCTAATAACAATAAAATACCAGTTTTATGAGTGCCAGTAGCAAATTATGGAAACTTTTTGCAGTACTATGAAAGAACTATTTGTTCTATTAAAGAACAATACAAGCCCAAACCATTGGAATTGAGTGTAGGTTGAAAGCAACTATCAGCACTGCTAATTTGTCCGAGGTAACAGGGTATACTGACTTTGCCAAATAAAGCAATGCCATGACGTCAGATGGATTCTAAAGAGGAGGAAAAAAGAGAAAACGTGGGGATTGTGTTCCGTGACGATCGGCGAATCTTTGAAGTGCAAATAGTAAAATCAGAAATTTAGTTTTATTTTTCACCAATTTAGTTCTAGTAGTTTTATTCAATTTCGACCGAGAAGAAAGACATTGAGCATTTCAAATATGGGTCCAAGGACATATCAAGAATAGAATTTAATTTTAAAGGATGAAAAAGTGAAACCGAAACGTTTCTTAAAATTTATAGGATGTGATTTGATAGGAAAAGACTTAGAGATTGTGTTCCGTGACGATCGGCGAATCTTTGAAGTGCAAATAGTAAAATCAGAAATTTAGTTTTATTTTTCACCAATTTAGTTCTAGTAGTTTTATTCAATTTCGACCGAGAAGAAAGACATTGAGCATTTCAAATATGGGTCCAAGGACATATCAAGAATAGAATTTATTTTAAAGAATGACAAAGAGAAACAAACGTTTCTTAAAATTGATAGGATGTGATTTGCATGGGCGCTCATACACACGGGCATTGGGGGGGGGGGCGTAAACCCCCTAGCTCCCAGAAAAATAAAAATTAAAGTTATTAAGACTTTCGTACAAATATTTCTTTTTTATTTTCAGCTGATGTGGAAAAACTATATTTTAATTATAATAAATTTTCACAGTATTAACAATATAAATAGTATATTTATGCGATTCTGCTATATTAACACCTTGACTGAACGAAGTAGGTTTTAATGTCAGAAACTATCGAATATCCATATTATGTGATTATGTCAAGTGGACCAGTTAATGGTTGCGTCAAATAAATAAAAACAGCTAAACAGGACACGACTAATATCCTAGACGCTGACACAGCGAGCCAGCTATCCCAATGATAAGGAAAACGTGACAGGAAAAACAACCTAGGCCCTTCCGACTGACGCTGCATTTCTTCTCTGTTGCATGTCATCTGTGTTCTGCGTTCGACATTGTAGTACTATATTGGGTGCAAGTAGGAAGCAAGGAGATTATATATTGACTATAGCGTACGGTACCGTGTTACGATTTACAAAATTGATAAATTAGTAGTCTAATTGGGAAGTGAATACATTTTCTAATAACGAAACATAACAAACGTCAAGAATCAATTTCAAAAGATTTCCTATGTATATTAATACGATACATAGATATTACATATTAGGTATATTTCTATTCTGTTAAGTTAAGCAAAACATACCATTTTGTTCACATATTAATTTGAATAGTTTATTATATGTTATATCCTATGTTACATTACCTTTAATTGAATTGTAGAAATTGACGTTTTAATTTGATTTATCTTTAATATTAATCCATGAAACAAAGCTTAAAATGGAAAAAACTTCCCAAATTTTTCGGAAAAGACCGATTTGCATACAAATTAGGGGTTAAGTTCAACTTACCCTCTACTTCAAAATCAATATAGTGCCGACGGCGCTATTTATTTTTTTAAGCGTGAAAACTGCCCCTTATTTTCAAAATCTATAAAAAAGCGTAAAACTCACCATTTTAACCCTAATTTTTCAAAATTTCCCCGGACCCCCTTCTCATGGAGGGAATCCCATTCCCGCAGGTACCAGATTTGGTCCCCCTATAAAATTATACATGGGCACACATGATGATTTGATAGGAAAAAACTCGGAGATTGTGTTCCTTGACGATCGGTAAATCTTTGAAGTGCAAATAGTAACATCAGAAATTTGGTTTTATTTCCACCAATTTAGTTCTAGTACTAGGTTTCGATAGAGAAGAAAGACATTGAGCATTTCAAATATGGGTACAAAGACATATCAAGAATAGAATTAATTTTAAAGGATGACAAAGAGAAACAGAAACGTTTCTTAAAATTGATAGGATGTGATTTGAGTGCTTTTACATAGTTTTACTCTTGCAAGGAAAAAGATTAAACAATTTTAACTTTCATCACAAAATTTAAAAATTAACAATTTTGCTTTATTGTAATTTCTACATTTCTTCTACTATTATTATAAGGAATAAAAACCTTAACTTTGTTATGAATACATTCAATTGCAGGATAATAACATCCATTTCAATATCACTTCAAGTCTAATATAAATGTATACACTTATGTAGTGAGAGTCGAAAAGTTAGCATTATATTCAGAACACCCTCTACTTCAAGACCGAACGCCAGTTCGTCAGTTCACAGATTATAAGCGAGCCTGAGACTCACTACCTAATATACGAGTAAGTATCACAGGAATATTAGTTTAATTGTTCAATTAAATACAGTAACTATAATTCTAAGCAATGAAAATTACTAAGTAAATGTATTTGCTAGGAAGTGAAGACAGGCCATATTAATTGCAAATACTTCGCTAGTGGTAGTATTAGGGGGATGCCAGCGGTCAAACATCTGTGATGGGAATGTCCACTATACTTTGCTCGACCTGCAGTTCCACATGACCAGAAACATTACCAATAAGAGAGAGGGTTGTGCTCGGTAAATTCCCAGTCAGTCACTTTTCTCATCGTGTGGTCTCTGTTGTGCAGTATAAAGTAACTGTGAACCGGCCTTGGGTTAGAACACAGCAGAAAGAGGTGTGGATAAACTCTGAACTTACGCCGAAAAAGGAGCAAGGATTTTCCTTTTTATAAGATAATATGACTAAAGTTTCCCTTCGCCTTCGAGTACGTTTCCGGTCATAATATCTTTTACATTAAAAAAGCCTAAACTATAATTCTATGATCTTTGCCATTTTTAGTAACAAAGTTATATACATTGGTTGTAAATCGGTTATGTGTAAACTAGAGACGGCAAAATAGTCGTTGAAAGTTATACTATTTGAAATTTAAACCTACTTAGAGTAAAAATCAAAGTGAATAAACCTGTATTACTCATTTTAAATTAAGTTAAAACAAAAGATAACACAACTACGAAAAAATCCCATTAAATTCACACGTCTCTTGGATTCAGCCAAGAGAAAAATTAAAGATTATTTTCACAGTGTATTAAATCTCCCTTTCTCTTAGCTGTCAGTCGCCAAACTTTCGATCGAAACTTTGGGATCTTTCCGCCTTTATTACATTACTTCCCTCTCAGATATATCATCAAAGTTTATAAATACCTTACATACTCTTTATAGTTTAGAGTTTAAAACAAAACCTCAAATTTAACGAAGCCGTCAATATATGTTCTTCCACGCATGAGTTTACTTCTTTTCTTTAGTGAAGAAGGAAAACAACTCATACAGATCTAGCTCATAACTACAGCCTCTCTAAATATTTCTCAACCTCTCTCTTTCTCCCGCTCTCTCCCTCTCCGCCTTTCTGTGTCTCTCTCTCCCCCTCTCTGTCTCTCACTGTTTTGTCTTCTCTGTCTCTCTCTCCCCCCCCCCAATCTCTCTCTCTTTCTCTGTCTTACTCTCTCTTTTTCCCTATCTCTCTCTTTCCTTCCCTCTCTGTCTCTCTCTCTTATTCCTGCCCTTTCTCTCTTATGAACATGTGTGCCTTCAGGTAACAACAAACCCCTGACTGTTTCCGGATGGATGTTATTATCTCATTTCCGTAAACTAAAGAGATTACAATATTATAGAGAGTAGAAAATGATACAAGTGAATATATTTAATAAAAAGAAGAAGAAACTCCTTAGCTACAAATAAAAATAAAAGCAGTATAAAATCTTTATATAGATTCCGCCAGCTGAACATTACCAGAAAGTTGTACTGCACTACCATTTTTATTTTATTATCAGTATTGTAAGTAATTTGTAAATTTGATTCTTTAAATAAACAATAATCAAAATAATATGCACGAAAGAAATGGTGTATGTAATTTAAAATGTCAAGATTGTAATAAATTATATGTAGGACAAACAAAAAAGAAATTAAAAGAGAGATACAAAGAACATTTAAACGCTTATATTAAACCAAACATATACAAATAAAATTTAACTAATCATTGTATTAATAATAGACACGAATTTCCTGAAATAGAAAATATGAAATTAATAAAAGAATTAAACAAAGGATTAAAGATCAATATATTTGAAACATTGGAAATTTATAAACATAAAGTTAAAGTCAAATTAATTGACGAACAGATTCAAGTGAGATCAAGGCACCAAACTATTTATAAGAAAAATTTACATAGAGTGCAATACTTATAAACATGTGATTGTTCCTAGTAAATATGATTTAATTTTTGTAAAAATATTTTGTTACTTAATTAATTTTCCTGAAGATGCTGGTACTGTTTTATCGGAGAAAAGCTTTGAATAATATATGTATTAAAAGTATTCTTGTTTTTGAAATATTTTAAATTTATTAACAATATTACAAGAAAACATATTCCCATATTTGATATATATATATATATATATATATATATATTTCTCACTCTCTTGTTTCCTTGCCTTCATGTAGGGTCTCCACAATCCCTTAAACATGGTTATCAATAGCAGGCTTGTGAGAGAAACAAAATAGGAAAATACAAGCAGAGAGCGTGAGAGAGAGAGTTATTTCATCCCACGAAACCAAAATTGTCCCGTTTACGGGCAGCATAAGATATTTTCATTTCGTATTTTATTGCATAACCCTGTCTCAAAGTTTTATCTGTCGAAACAACAGAGTTTTATTGTTCCGGCTCAGGACGTTTCATTCATACAACCTCTAAGCATAATAACCTCGCTTTCGTTTAGAGTTTTCTGTGGTTTCTAGGGGGAAACATATTTTAGAGTACTGTAGAGTATAGAAATTCCAACTCTCGATATTTCTAGCTTCCGTTTAATTCGAGCCTATTTCTATCTAGCCCTATTTTATCTATTTGAAATAAAATTATAATTCGGGCTTCCAAGAAATGTTTGCACCCATACGGTATACAAAAGAAGTGAGTCGGGCTTAAAGAAAAGTTTATAGACATACGGTGTTCAAAGAAAATTAGTCGGGCCTCCAAGAAATGTTTATATCTATACGATATGTAAAAGAAGGGAATCGAGCTTCCAAGAAATGTTTATATGAATACGGCGTTCAAAAAAATTTAGTCTGGCTTCCAAGAAATGTTTATTATCTTCAATACAGTATGGAATGGAAATGGGTCGGCCTTCCAAGATATGTTTATATCAATACGGTATGCAAAGTAAATTAGTCAGGTTGCCGAGAAATTTTTACACCCATACGGTATACAAAAGAAGTGAGACGGGTTTCCAAAAAATATTTGTAGCCATACGGTGTACAAAGAAAATGAGGCTGCTTTCCAAGAAATGTTTATAGCCATACGGTTTTCAAATAAATTAATCGGCTTCCAAGAAATGTTTATTATCTATACGGTATGGAAAGGAAATGAGTCGAGATTCCAAGAAATGTTTATTATCAATACGGTATACAAAGTAAATGAGTCAGGATTCAAAGAAATGTTTATATCTATACGATATGTAAAAGAAGTGAGTCACGTTTCCAAGAAATGTTTATAGCCATATGCTGTTCAAATAAATTTAGTTTGGCTTCCAAGAAATATTTATTATCTATACAGTATGGAAAGGAAATGAGTCGGGCTTCCAAGAAATGTTTATTATCAATACGGTATGCAAAGTAAATGAGTCACGGTTCAAAGAAATGTTTATATCTATACGATATGTAAAAGAAGTGAGTCGGGCTTCCAAGAAATGTTTATTATCAATACGGTGTGCAAAGTAAATGAGTCAGGATTCAAAGAAATGTTTATATCTATACGATATGTAAAAGAAGTGAGTCGGGCTTCCAAGAAATGTTTATTATCAATACGGTGTGCAAAGTAAATGAGTCAGGATTCAAAGAAATGTTTATATCTATACGATATGTAAAAGAAGTGAGTCGGGCTTCCAAGAAATGTTTATTATCAATACGGTATGCAAAGTAAATGAGTCAGGGTTCAAAGAAATGTTTATATCTATACGATATGTAAAAGAAGTGAGTCGGGCTTCCAAGAAATGTTTATTATCAATACGGTGTGCAAAGTAAATGAGTCAGGATTCAAGGAAATGTTTATATCTATACGATATGTAAAAGAAGTGAGTCGGGCTTCCAAGAAATGTTTATTATCAATACGGTGTGCAAAGTAAATGAGTCAGGATTCAAAGAAATGTTTATATCTATACGATATGTAAAAGAAGTGAGTCGGGCTTCCAAGAAATGTTTATTATCAATACGGTGTGCAAAGTAAATGAGTCAGGATTCAAAGAAATGTTTATATCTATACGATATGTAAAAGAAGTGAGTCGGGCTTCCAAGAAATGTTTATTATCAATGCGGTGTGCAAAGTAAATGAGTCAGGATTCAAAGAAATGTTTATATCTATACGATATGTAAAAGAAGTGAGTCGGGCTTCCAAGAAATGATTATTATCAATACGGTGTGCAAAGTAAATGAGTCAGGATTCAAAGAAATGTTTATATCTATACGATATGTAAAAGAAGTGAGTCGGGCTTCCAAGAAATGTTTATTATCAATACGGTATGCAAAGTAAATGAGTCAGGATTCAAAGAAATGTTTATATCTATACGATATGTAAAAGAAGTGAGTAGGGCTTCCAAGAAATGTTTATTATCAATGCGGTGTGCAAAGTAAATGAGTCAGGATTCAAAGAAATGTTTATATCTATACGATATGTAAAAGAAGTGAGTCGGGCTTCCAAGAAATGTTTATTATCAATACGGTGTGCAAAGTAAATGAGTCAGGATTCAAAAAAATGTTTATATCTATACGATATGTAAAAGAAGTGAGTCAAGCTTCCCAGAAATGTTTATAGCCATACGATGTTCAAATAAATTTAGTCGGGCTTCCAAGAAATGTTTATTATCTATACGGTATGGAATAGAAATGAGTCGGGCTTCCAAGAAATGTTTATTATCAATACGGTATGCAAAGTAAATGAGTCAGGATTCAAAGAAATTTTTATATGTATACGATATGTAAAAGAAGTGAGTCCGGCTTCCAAGAAATGTTCATGTAAAATTCTATAAACTTATTTTGTGCATTCTCAATTATAGTACTGTATTAGGGTTCATTAAAACTCATATTTTTTTCTTATGCACGGGAACCTATTCCTATTCCGGTGTTTTCCGAGAAGCCTCGGTCCCATTTACCTCGAATTGTCGAGACTCTACTGTACTTAATCAAATTTAACGTTCTAGATACAACCAGAAAAATAACTTACAAATTACCACAAAGGAATGATATATGCCATGAAAAAGAAATTTTACGTTTACCGGTATCCCGAATCAAAAAAGTTGGTGAAAAAGGCATTAAAATTTTAATAAAACAATAAAATTGTATTACATAAAACTTTCTAAACTGTTTAAAATTATAATATTTAAAAAATTCATAAATGAAATGTTTGTTATTTCAAGATAAGCGGGTCGTCTGGAAGGTAAAAACCGTTTATTTATAGTAAATAAAAGAATAGTATTTATACAAAACCTGTTTTTCAGCATTACAGTACCTTAAACTATTTACTGCAGTAGACGTAGGATCACGACACGTGTAGCATGTTACCTGTTCTTCGATGCCAATATTGTACACTTTAGCCGCCAACGATAGAAATTCTAACGACACTTATTCAAATTCTTATTCACTATCAAACTATTTACAGCACAAACAATTCCGAGTAGCAAAAATCGAATAGTAACCGACTCGTAATAAATAAAGTAACTACATTTAATTTATTGCCCAAGTGGCAGCGGCCATTTTGAAATCACAACATAAAACAATGTTTTAAAATTAATTAAAAGAGGTTTCTAATTTTGTCTGTAATTTTAGTAATCAAAAAAATTTAATTGTGCTTTATACCTTTTTTCTAAAGTTTATGATACAGCATTTGGGAATTAAAATTCTCGAAAATTGTTATACACATAACACAATGATATTTCAACAGAAAGCTTACCACAGATTGCATTTGCGTATTTCATGCATTAAAAATATGAATAGTCTTCGGTAAATGTTTTGATGAGAAATAAATGTTAATGAGATGTAGGCCTATAATTCAAAAACATAGGTTGTAGCCTACGATGTATGATTATGAAAACAGAGTTGTGTTTTTTAAATAAGCTAAAAAAAAATAAAAAATAATAATATTTAAGGAGAGTATCACACTACTCTTAATATTTAAGAGAAGGTATTACACCACTATACTCAGGCTTTTATGTTGGATGTTAACACGTTTTTCTAGCAGAGAGAATGTTACTCTGGAAAAGGCATAAATGCGACGGTTGCTCCCCAACCTTCTGTTTTACAGATTATACTTCAAAATACAGTCGATCCAGAATTAAAGTATTCTAAACGATGAAACTATAATAGTTTCAAACGTTCATTAATAATCGTCAATAACGTGATCTAAACACATCTTTATAAATTTATGATAATGTACCCAGCTTGAAAATATGGGAAGCCGTACGAGAAACCAGCATCTATGAGAACGTCATATAGCTGTACAGGTGTTATATAAGGACTCACATATTAAGATCAAAGCGCGAGAAAAGGTATCATGAGGATTTTCCTTGTTCCAATATATGTGAACAAAGTAATTGGACCTGTAAAAAGAAATGCAGAGGGGCTCCAAATAAACAATCCAGATGTCTTTACATTACAAATTGCGGACCAAGTCATGATAGCTTAAGAAAAAAAGACTTCGAATATATCGCACGAAAATTTGTACAAATTGCAAAAAAGGAGGCTTGGAAATCGATTTAGATAACACAAAATATATATGCGTTGGAAACCACATAATTTGGTGTTGCAAGGGGACGAGAAATCAAAATATGCAACAAATACAAATACTAAATATATAAAACACACTATAATCTATAAACTATAACCAAAAAACAAATATCTTTATTACAATTACTTTATGTACATTTCCATTACATTATAATCATCTTCAGGAGTACTATTTAACATTTGAAAATAGCATGTTTAAACATGTTTACTAATAACATTTAACATGCTAAGTTAGTACTTCCGAAGATGATTACCAAGTGATCGAAATGTACATAAAGTAATTTTAATAAAGATGTTTGTACTGTGGTTGGTGCGTTTTATTTATTTAGTTAAAACATTATTCCACAGTGCTCAACAAATTTATTAAATACGATTACATAGAAGTGGAAATAACAAGGGGTCGTAAAGAAAAAAAGAAAATAAAACACAGAGTCGGACAGGGACGAAGAGCAGTAACAAGACTGAACGGAATATTTTGTATAACCAATTTGATATATTGTATTTTTTTCTTTTATTTGATCATTTAAGTTCATTGGTATTTTGTGCATTCTATATAATAAATTATACAGCGCTGCCATTTTTTGATTATATGGATGATTTGAATTAAGTATTATTTCATTTGTCTGCGTTGGTTCTCTCTCTCTCTCTCTCTCTATATATATATATATATATATATCACAATATGTATTCTTGTGTATAATACAATAGAATTAAAACAATTATATTTGAATTGTTTAATACTCCTGATGATGTTGATACTGTTAGCCAACGAAAAGCTTTGAATTGTAAATTCAATTATAGTTCTTGTATTTGTATTTTAACTTATGTTCTTTATATATATATATATATATATATATATATATATATATATATATATATATATATATTATATTATATTATATTCAAATTTTTCATTATTTCTAGTAATTGTAATATCTAAATAATTCAGTTTATTTTTTTATTCAAATTCATGAGTAAATTATATATTTTCGTGTATATTATTTATGCATTTTAATATTTCGTAAATATTCAAACCATTATTATTTGATATGTATAATCCATCATCTACATATCTAAACCAGTATCCATTTTGATCATAAGTTTTAATAATCTTTTCTATTTCAATATCTATATTTTGTAGAAGATAAACCAATTATGCCACTAGTTAATTTTACAACTGCTCCTTCTTATAAAATTTCAAAATATTTGGCTTTATTACATAAAGATAAGGTAAAATTAAATAATACTCATAATATAAAAAACTCGATTGAACTTATTGAAAAATTAAAAGATATTAAAATTGATAATAATACCAAATTAATATCATTTGATGTTACTAATATGTATAATAACATACCTATAATGAAAACACTTGACATAATAAAAAAATAATACAGATAAATTTGAAAAAGATAAAACATTAACACAAGAAATAATAAATACATTAAAAATCATATTAAATCAAAATTATTTTTTTATATAATAATAAAATTTATAAACAAAAAGATGGATTAACAATGGGCTCTCCACTGTCCAGCATATTATCGGAAATATTTTTACAAAATATAGATATTGAAATAGATAAGATTATTGAAACATATGATCAAAATGGACACTGGTTTAGATATGTAGATGATGGATTATACATATCAAATAATAATGGTTTAAATATTGACGAAATATTAAAATGTATAAATAATATACACGAAAATATAAAATTTACTCATGAATTTGAATCACAAAATAACCTGAATTAGATATTACAATTACTAGAAATAATGAAAAATTTGAATATAATATATATAGAAAACCAAAGCAGACAAATCAAATAATACTTAATTATTCAAATCATCCATATAATTAAAAAATGGCAGCGCTGTATAATTTATTATATAGAATGCACAAAATACCAATGAACTTAAATGATCAAATGAAAGAGAAAAATATAATATATCAAATTTGTTTAGAAAATGGATATAAGAGAAAAACTATAGATAAATTAAATAATAACATAATAAGAAAACAGAAAATCGAAAATAACTTTGTACATAATAAGAGAGAAAAAAATTTGGACAACTTTTACATTCACTGATAACGAAATAAACAAAATTACAAGATTATTTAAAGAAACAAATTTACAAATTACATAGAAAACTGATAATAAAATTAAAAATTTATTAAACAATAATCAAAATAATATACACGAAAGAAATGGTGTATATAATATAAAATGTCAAGTTGTAATAAATTATATGTAGGACAAACAAAAATGAAATTAAAACAAAGATACAAAGAACATTGTATTAATAATGGACACGAATTTCCTGAAATAGAAAATATGAAATTATTAAAAGAATTAAATAAAGGATTAAAGATGAAAATATGTGAAACATTGGAAATGTATAAGCATAAAGTTAAAGACAAATTAATTGATGAAAAAATTCAAGTGAGATCAAGGCACCAAACTATTTATAAGGTCATTGATGTTATAGAAAAAGTTACATAAAGTGCAATATTTATAAACATATGATTGTTTGTTGTACATATGATTTCATTTTTGTAAAAGTATTTTGTTAGATAACTATTTTCCTGTAGATGCTGGTACTGTTTTATCGGCGAAAAGTTTTGAATAATATATATGCATTAAAAGTATTCTTGTTTTTGAAACATTTTTTATTTATTATATATATATATATATATATATATATATATATATATATATATATAAATTATTTTATAAAGTAATTTTTCAGGAGACATCTTAATATATTATATCACGTTATTATGCAGCTGCAATAAAATATACGTACAACGTAACCTGTTGCCATAGGTTTGTTTACAAATAGAGAAAAGGCTGTGTTTCCTAATGTACAGGACACTTTGTACACTAGTTGTGTAGTAAGTTAGTCCAGTTTTATGTGAGACTAAGCTTAATCTGCTTTTCTTGTCTGTACCCATCACATCTAGCCTCTTATTAGTAAATGTTAACTGTAAAAGTCAACTCTTGAACATATTGAGTACTCGAACTCTTTGATAATAGGTGACACTTGTCAAAACGCCCTCTCCCGACACATATTCCCTCCAAACCCACTTTAGTGCAGTTCGTCCAAACGTCCATCCTTTACAATGACCTCAGCACAACCTTTTATTAGTAGATTTGAGCTAGATTTCACGAAGCTATTGGCCTACAAATATTATTAAACGTAACAAACACAGACCGTAATAGTTGACAAAACCTTTATATTCCCCAGTCCTCAGTATGCGGGTGTTGATGTTGGTGAAATTAAGTAGTTAACTCGTTTTACCCATTGGCGGTTTGTCCAAAAGGGTTCTGGGGCGCAGCCCTCCCAATTACAAAAATTAATTTTTAATTAATATTCATTTGTCTTAAATTAGGTTAAGAAGAGCTTAGAAATATTTAAGCAATGTTAAAACCATAAAATATTTAGCAGTTGACGCATGAAATTAGCCGCAAGCTCCGCGCGGGGCTCACAGCAGAGAGCCCCAGACTAGTGCATGGAATAAGCTGAAACAGCCAAAACCGTGCGGTGACGTCACTCAACGCGCGTGTTACGGTTAGCCTGGGATGGAGTCCCGTCGTCAAGCGCATGCGCTGAGAAATGACTAATCAGTGCTGCTACTACAATTCCGGCTGATTTAGGAAGCAGCATTGTAGGCTTATTTGTAATGTTCTTACAAATAAATGTTGGTGTGTTTGAAGTAAACAAATTAAATTGTATAAGTGTATTCATTTCTTTTCGGAAGTTCTGGTGTTAGAGTTCGGAGTGCTCGCTAAGCAGATTAATTGAATGTAATTTACTATTGTAAGTGGGTTAAATAGATTTTCATAGTTTATTAAAAATTCATTTCGAATTTTAAAACACGTGTTAGTACATTAAATAATAGTTTACAAAATAGTCTACGGCTTCAATTTTTCTTTATTTTCACATATGTTAATTACAAATACATTCTAAACAAGGGAAAATTATTTGAAATTTCGGAAATAATAATTATTTTTTCAATGTTCCATTATCTTTCTTAGTTGGATCCTAAGAATAAAATGGAATCCGGTTCTGTTACCAGAATTACGAATGATGTCAATTTAATTATTAGAGACGGCATAAAGAGTTTAGAACACAGAGTGGAACTAAAACGATTAGGTCCTCCGAGGCCTAATATGTCAATAAATCAATTACAAAGAGAAACAGTTACAATAGAAAATTTAGTAATAATTTATATAATTATGCTGACTGGTTATGTGGTTGTGGAATAAATAACTCTTTTTTCTGTTACCCATGTATAGTAATGGGAGTTAAAGATCAACCGTGGACTGTAGATGGAATATCTGACATTAAACAATTGAGCGAAAAAGTTAAAAAAAACACAAATTAAGTGAAAAACATATCAATGCACAAATCGAGTATGCTGTACTCGGCAATGTCGATATAAGATGTCAGTTGGACAATGCTTATAGAATAAAAATTCAGAAAATGAATGAGGAAGTAGCAAAAAAAGGCTATATTTTAAGCAAGTTGATTGACGCAATAAAGTTTAGTGGTGCTTTTGAACTAGCCTTAAGGGGATATGACGAAAGTAACACATCCAGCAATCCAGGCATATTTCGAGGCCTTGTTAATTTTTTCGATAATTAGATTCAACTTTAAAGCAACATATAGAAAAAAGAGATAACCGAGTGTTTTGGGGACTCTCTAAAACTATCCAGAATCAATTGCTTGATTCTATATATGCTACATGTTTGGAAATTATATGTGATGAAATGTCTCAAACAAAATACATTGCTATGGAAGCAGATGAAACAACTGACTGTGCTACACTGTCTCAGAAGGTGTTTTTTGTGAGATATGAGTTAAATGGGGTTGTAATGAGAGGTTTATTAGTTTTATAATACCTAAGGGTCATGACGCAGCCGCTGTAAGCGAAGCGATTTTTGGTGAATTAGAGAGACTAAAAATTGACAAAACACCTGAAAAAGTCATTGCTCAAAGCTATGTAGCTCTGTCATGAGTGTTCAGCATACAAGTGTTCAGGCAAGAGTAAAAACCGTGTACAAAAATGCACATTTTGTACACTGTTACGCACATCAGTTAAATTTGATAATTGAACGCTCAGCGATACAAAATAAACAAGTAAAGGTATTTTTCAGTAATGTGGAGGCATTTTCATCTTTTTTTCACAATCCACTAAAAGAACTGCAATACTTGATGAGGTTGTGAAAAAAAGAGTACCAAAGAGCTGTAGCACTCGTTGGAATTTTAAGTCCAGAACTGTCAGTACCATATTTAAATACAAAAATGAAATAGCTAAATGCATAGACAGAATAGTAGACGGATGACAGTAATGATTACAACACTGTAAGCAAGTCATTAAGCTTAAGCTACTTTTTAAAAGACGGTGATTTCATCTTCTGGTTGGGGTTTTTCAATAAAATTATGCCACATTGTGATATTTTGTTCAGTGAGCTACAAAATAAAACTATTGACTACATAGAGGCATTTTACTATATAGGGGAATTCAAGTCTGCAATCCAAAAGATAAGAAAATCTCCTGATCTTGACCAGTCCAGTTCAAGAGAACTTGATGAAACTGAAAAGAATGATCCATCTAGTTCTGGACCGAGAATTAAACGTGGCAGATTTGAGATGATATTATGACTGGAATTGACGATCGTTTTACTTTCTTAGAACACTTATCTGTAGCAAAATTCTTCCACCCAAGTTTATTTCCTGAGTTCAACGAAAAATTTCCGGAAAATGAATTACAAACAGCAATAAATGTGTTTCACTTGAATAAGATAGAACTGAAACAAGTGTTGACTGTAATATATAGCAGAAATGACTTCTCTCACGCTTCTGGCTCATTAAGACTGCTTAGATTTATATATGAAAACAATTTAAAAGATGTGCTCCCTGAATGTGTGAAACTACTTCAAATTATATGCACAATTCCTATGACCACTGCAGAGAGTGAAAGATGCTTTTCAACATTAAAAAGAATAAAAACATTTACCAGATCAACGATGAAAGAAGGCAGGCTTAGTGAACTTTCCATGCGTTCAATAGAAAACAATTACTGTACACACCAAATTTTAATGAACGTGTTATAAACCACTTTGCAGCACAAAAGGACAGGAGGATGGACTTCTGTTATAAGCAGTATAACCGAAGGTAGGCCATAAACATTTTAACACCTATAAATTGTTTCTTTTATAATGTAATTAATTTTATATTTAATAATAATATGCGTTTATGAAACTACTCTTTTAAACTCATTTTTAAGAATAATATTTATATACTAGATAAGTATTGTTTCCATTTATAGATCCTTTGATGCGCATACACAGTGGCCTAATACACTCTTAAAAGTAAAACATGATTCACACTACTCGTTGAGTACTCGACGCTTTAGCAACCAATAGGCGATCAATTAACTACCCAACCTAGCAACATTTCGTAAATCACACCGTAATACGTCTATTAGTTATAGTAATTTTAGTATATTAATCAATAAGTATAACCTAATAAAAGTTGTAGGTGCTTAGAATGTAAAACGAGTTAAATAGGTATCAAATTTCAAAATTTTCTTCGCACCTCGTAAATCTGGGGATGCTCCTTGTCATGAGCCCCACCAATGTAATTGGGCAGGAGCCGCCACTGGTTTTACCCATGACGTAAGGCAATCTACGTCATCAGTTACTGATTTCAACGTTGGGCTTAAAAACATCCTAACCTGGTCAAATACTTTGTTAATATATTGTAAAATAAGTATTAAAAACGTTAATTCATAAAATAGTGGGCGGGTAAAAATTATCTTCGTATTTTTATAAATTTAAAGGACTGTTTTTGAACTCCTACTATTAGTCCACAATCCCCATATGTACCCAAATTTTTAATCCTTATTAAATACTTTTTATTCATCTACTCAGGTTCAAATACATTCTTTTAATGGACATTTAGTGGATGGCACTTTTGTTAGCAACGTGTTTTCAAATATTAATCCATTAACTTCAATTTAAAAGAATTGATGTCTATAGGTTAGATTCGAACTCCATGACTGCATGTTTGAAATCCATCACTCAGTTGCTATATGAATAAGAAAGTATTATATTAACGAATAAAGTTTTGAACAAGATATATACACACATATTAAGTGTGCTGATACATTTTCTTGCAATATAATAAATTATTAATACAAATATTTCAAATACAAGAATTGTTTTATTTTATATGTTTTTTAAAATATATATAACATTTTATAAACTATATATATATATATATATATATATATATATATATATATATATATATATATATATATATTAACGAAACAAATGTTCCTAGCTAGCAATATTTATTAAAAGCATTGATTTTTAAATCTAACGACCAAGGCTTACTGTGTTTAGGAATACAGTTAGTAAAAAGACAAAGTGGTTTTTGAAAGATATAGAAAGTTTTAAACTGGGATTGG
The DNA here is from genome assembly GCA_036971475.1 of Prosapia bicincta. Lineage (NCBI taxonomy): Eukaryota > Metazoa > Arthropoda > Insecta > Hemiptera > Cercopidae > Prosapia > Prosapia bicincta. The sequence goes on from JBAIZL010000006.1 coordinate 48,785,301, forward strand.
GAACAATAGACTGGCTGACAATAGTAGATTTGAAAAGGGTAAAACCAGAGCCCGAAAGTAGCCTTTGTAGGCGGAATTCCCAAACTTGTACTTTCCCAAATTGAACGCATGCGGAGAAAAATGCAAATCAAGAGAAGCCAGTAATAGTGAAGACGATAGAAGCAGGGAAAACTATGGAGGGGAGGCAGGACTTACGAGTCGAGGAAGTTGAGTTTTGGAAGTTGAGAAGGACAGTCCAGTTTAGGGGGTCGAAGAAGGAGTTCGTGGAGACAGATGAGGAGTTAGTTTTGGGCGGTCGAAGAGGAGGCCAACCCTGGGAGCCAAGAAGTCAGGAGAGGATTGAAGAGGAACGCACCGATAATACAGAGGAACTGAGAGGATCACCGAAGCTAATCAACGCAAATATAAGTACAAGTAATTCATTAATTAATATGTATTTCAATTTTAAATTCTGGTAAAATTTTAATTAAAAAGCCAACAAGTAAATATTTCGAAACGGGTATAATAAGTAGTTATACATTACAAGCTATAACTTGTACACAGTAAATCCGCGAATGGAGATAATACATATAACATAGGTTATGTCTAGGATAAGATAAGATTTAAGGCAACTGTTAATTTGTACAGAGTTCTTGCTGTTTTTTGTTATCGTAGAAGCTAGCTGGCAAATTTATAAAATTATTTAAATGTAAATTAGTAGTAAACTTCTAGTAAATTAAAGTAAATTTAATAGTTTTTGTAGTTGTTAAATCTAGAAATATTTATTTAATTGTAATATGTATAGAATACAGATTTGGCGCCAACATAGGTTAATTAAAATAAATATTTAATATTATTAATACAAAATTAAATTAATATTTTTATTATTATATTGTTTAACATAAAAGAAGCGAAGGGGTGGTATAGCCACGCAAGTGTCAAGTGTGAGTTCGTTTCATGTTATAATATATATATATATATATATATATATATATATATATATATATATATTATATAAAAATATATTGTATATACTAGTAGCAGTGGCTTAGTTGTAATTATTTATTAAAAAGTAACTAAAATAAATTTTTTTTGCTGCCGTCTTAAGTAGGATTTGATTTAATTTTTGTTTTATGTTACTTGGTAACAAACTTGGTTCGATCATATGCATTTTTTAGTAACATATCTATAACTGCAAAAAACAAAAATTGTTGAGTAACATTTAATATTTACAGAAAATATTATTACACATTATTGAAACATTTTTTATATTAATTTTGTAAAGAGTATTTTTAATTTAAAGAATTATAAAAAGCTCACATAATTATCTGAAGTATTTATTTTAATGGTTATGTAACTGACGAGAGAATGAGTAGTAAAAGAAACAATAACTGCAGTTACTGTAGTTTCCTGTTACGGATGTAGCAATGGGAATCCAGAATTTGCTTGGCTGAATATCTGGAAAGACTTTATGAAGGCGGATTCCAAACGCGAAAACATTTTTTTCAGTGTTACAATTGTACAGACAATTAAAAATACATTTCGGTACAACGTGAGTGTAAAGTACAAAGATAAAAACTCACAGTGAGCAAATAAGAGTCTCATATTACTCTATAAATATTCTATAACAACATTAAGTAACTTTTGGCAAGGTAAAGGTTGTTCGTGTTGCATATGTTGGGGGGTCCGGGGTTAGTTGTCACATGGGTAAGTTGACGCAGTGGCCTCAAATTCTATGTTTATGAGTTAAAAGCACTGACCTGTCAGTGAAGTATTTATCCACGTACCACAACAGCGTAGACGTGATCTTGCACCTAAATTCTTAGTGATTTCGTGAGTGTTTGAGATTGTTTGTTTTACAATAAAATAAGTAAATATTTATTACTACATGGATTGCTTCATAACAGCATTGCTCTTAGTTTTTAATCACAAACCACGTCATTCGCCTTTTATCAAGCTACAAAACAAATCGCTGTTTTCTACATTTACTTACTTTGGAGAGAGCTAAGTAACTCCAACTCGAGATAATGTGACGGGGTAAGTTAGAAAAACTGTCCAAGGGCAGGTTGACGCATCGCCTACTTACCCCGTACCTTTTTATTTTGTTAATAAAAAAAAGGTAATATATCCGTAACTGAATAATCTTTAATCTTACATAACAGGAAAAGACAGGCAATATGCCGATTGTTGTACAGATTCAGTGCTTTTCCCTGTTTCGCCACTGGAAAATAGTGGAAACCAGTTTGGAAAAATACTTACCTCTGAAAATGTTAGCGTACAGAAAAATTGAAGGCGTACAAATAAAAGGTGAGTCAACGGTCATGTTGACAGATTCACCTGTCCGAAGACTTTAGAAATGATAGAGAAAATGCAAAAACATACTTTGAATTAAAATAAGTGAAGAGGAAAAAATAAAAAAAGAATTTGGAAAAAGGTAAAGAGGGTATTAAAAAAAAACAATTGTTTATAAAGTAGAAAAAAACAGACAAAACTAATGAAGACGTTTAAAGTGACTCTGATGAAGAAGGTTATTATTGCTTAGTTTTCTTTAAAGATTTTGGTCAAATAAGCCAAAGAGGAATGCGTTCAATATACAAAATGTAAGCTTTGAGTACAAGAACTTTTTAAATGTAGTGACATTATATTTTATGTTTAATAGAAGTGCAATTTTGATCATGATGTAGACTAAATATATTTTAAAACAGTTTCTTCAAAGTTCTATGTATTCTATCCTGTTTTGACGATGCGTTAACTTACCCCAACCCGGGGCAAGTTGGCTCATTTTACATGAAATATTTTTTAAAGGCTATTACAATTCATGAAAACTACGGATATCTTTATAAATTCTTATTCCGTGGTAATTCAATTCATATGCTCTGAATGAAAAAAAGTAAAACATACATTTCAAAAACTGCGCCAACTGCCCCCGATCTCCACTACATAAGCCTATTGTGTTTACTACTAATTACGTCCTGGCTCTTTTGTATAGTTTATAGGCTAACAGATGGTTATACTGAACCAGACAATCCGTGACGAGTAACATAAATTTAAACTTCCACTATATTAATTATTTTGTACGTATGGCAGATTTAAATTTAAAGATATTCACAAATGCATTAGTTACGACAGGAGAAATTTATCTTCCGTATAAAAACTAGTAATTAGTAACAGCGTTAATGGTGAAATTACAGTACATTTACAATGTCCACATTTGTAAAGCCATATGTTTGGGTGTTGTGGTCTAATGCCGTGAACGTTTTACGTTTCAATGCTTTTATTGGTTTCGATTAATGTTTACTGGGAATATTGTTTTTCAAAGGGTAATTATATGTTTATAAAAATATTTATTTAATATATAATCCAACGTTAACATATCGTAACCAATGTCCGTTTGGTTTCTATGGCTAGTGTGATTAATTCGTAAAGGTTTTGCAGAGAGATTTCTGATTCTATGCTGACATTGGATACGATATGTTCACTATGTACTACATACATTTCCCAAACTAAATCCTAATATCGTCCTAAAAGAAATTAACAACCTACTAACATATACAAAATTTACAATGTAGGAAGAAAATAGGCTTGGAATTAAGAGGTCAGTAATTATTAAACTCTCGAAAGTCGACTCGGAAATATACCAAGTAAAATTCTTGTTTAAGTTCATTAAAGTGTAAGTGATAAATGAATAGGAGAAAAGAAGTTTTAAAAAACCCTATATATATATTTATACGCCCAAGGATGATGGCACGACCAGTCATTGAAAGTTAGCTCGCATAAATACCAAGTAAGATTCTTGTTTAAGTATATAGGTGAAAGTGATATATATATATATATATATATATATATATATATTTATACAAAACAACTGACGATATTCTAATACAAGAATTATTTAATAATTATTATTATTCAAAACTTTTCGTTAGCAAACATGGCAACAGCAATAATATTGATTATTGCATTATTCATTCCTGATGATTTTCAACGAAACGTTTTGAATTACAGAAATAAATAAATAATTCTTGTATTAGAATATCCTCAGTTGTTTTTTTATTAGTATGTAAGAGAACACATGTTATATATATATATCTCAGAGAGAGAGAGAGAGAGAGAGAGAGAGAGAGAGATTACTAGAAGGATTTTCGTAGTTTCACAATATAAATAATTTCCTTAATTAACAAAAATAGATTTAAATATAAATATACCATACTTTGAGAAATAACAGATTAAATGCGAACACACTTATTGTTACTAATCAGATAACCTGAGAAAATACAAAGAGAACAAACATTAAACAGTAACATTCACAATGTAGTTCTGTCAAATATTGTCATAAAAAAGAAGATTAAACTGGACTGGGATTGACGTAAACTTTGCGTCTTTGTTTAATCTTTTGTTTTATTGTCCCGCTTATCTTGTTTTATAACTCGGCATTTATTGACATGGTCAGAGTAAATGTTTATTCACTTCCAGAGAACGGATATGATTTTAAATATAAAGTATTTAACTCGAGGACATAACTTGGAAGAAATAAAAGAGTACAGACAGTTTTGTAATATCTACTATATTTTTCCAAGCGCTAGAGAGTGTGAACGTTACGGAACATTTTAAAGGAATCTTAAATAATTAAACCGATTTTCTCTAAATGATGCTAAAATATTTCTTTAAATATAACAAAAATTTCACATTTCTTGTTTAGTTACTTTTTCCTTATCGATTCATATTTCGATTAGTTCATATTCGTTCGAAATTAATCGAATAATGACTTACGAACTTATAATTTAGTAAAATTTAATAATATACTATCCCTAAGGATTTTCGTAGTTTCACAATATAAATCAGGGGTCTCCAACCTACGGCCCGCGGGCCACATCCGGTCCACGAACAGATTTTTTCCGGCCCGCGGAAAGCTACAATACTGGGAAAAAAAGTTTTTTTGTAATGTATTTCCTTTTAGACACTTTTACCATTAAACATGAATACAGTACTCGTGTCTTACTTGCCACTTCTTTTCTCTATAAGTAGAAACTACCTTTTAACAAGTAGCGATCAACCATTGAGCTATAGTAAGTGGCCAGCATAGACCGTAAGTGTAAGGGCAAATAGCTCAGCGCTGTTGTTCTTACCCCTAAGGTACCTGAAGCAGGACCAAAATAGCCTCGCCGCACCA
>JBAIZL010000006.1:48795449-48872949 GCA_036971475.1 Prosapia bicincta
GGTTATGTTTAATATATATATATATATATATATATATATATATATATATATAATATAATATATATATTTATTTTTTAGTTAATTTGATTTGTGTATTTTCACTGAGGATGACGACAAATTAGTCGTTGAAACGCGTATGAAATAAAAAATTGTATATTTGTGAGTTGTACCATATTCTTATTCTTTAATTATAGTCTCTGTGTTTATTTTTGTTACTTTTTCAGAGTAGAATATTACATAATCTTCATTACTATTTCCTGTACCTGTTTTCTATTTTCATTAATATAACAACTTCTACTCTTGTTTGAAAATTATCTTCGGAACTCTGAAATAATTATTAAGAGTAAGATATAGACTTCACACATTCAAACATTTACGGTATAACTTATTTATACTATAGTACTGTATATTATTTATTTATATTATATTCTTTTATCCTATTATCCTGTTAATTTATTTCAATCTGGATGATAAGTTCTCCCTTTTGTAATCTTTATTTTACCAATTCCTTTTCAAATAAATTACTTCTTCCAATTCTTCAAGAATTAAAAGTTTTTTATAATTTTTTTTAGTTTAAACTACTGTTTTATTCCGACAAAACGTTTAAAATCGATCGTACTTCCACATTGTCTCTACAATACCTACATAGTTGTATTAATACACTAGTTGCAACTTTTTTTTAAACATGCAAGTTCTGTAATTAAAAAATTATCAACGTTATTTCACCTGAGATCATTACTACTCCTTAGGGATTATTAAAAGGCTTCGAAGTCAATGCATATTTTAAACTTCTGTATTTTTTTATTAAAGGAGACTTTTTTCTACAGATAATTAATTTATTCATAATTAATCTAACCTAGGTTCACTGCTGAAATATTATTTACCTACCTTTCATACATTTCTGAAGTAGTATCATATAGCTTTAAATATTAAATTCTTTCTATTAACTTACACTCTCCTGATATACATCTTCTACAAATTTTCAATTGTTAATAAAATAAGTTTTTATTTATCCAATCAAGTTCAAATAAATTTATTTAACCTATAGTGGATGGCAATTGATACTAATATAGTTTTTTCAAATATTATTCAATAATTACATTTTAAAAATTTGGGGTTATGACGGATTCGAACTGATATCTTCATGTTCGAAGTCTAGCGCTTTGGCAATGTGCCAACTTTCCCATTGCTATAAATTTACTTCTCAAAGATCTATATGAAAAACCTCCATTATATCATTAAATTGTTGCCATGGTTACCACACAATATAATAAGTACAGTAATGCTCTCTGATTAGAAATGAATGAAAGAATAAAATAAACAAGCGGGACTAAAAGTATCGAACCTTGCTTCACAAACTGACAATGCGAAACGAAAGCGAAAAGAAATTACAACATAATGCAAGCGACGAAAAAAGAAGGCGTATAAATAGTAACAAACATAAATAATATTCCTACACCATACATAGAAAGGGAAATGGAAAATTGTAATGGTACAAATATAATCCGGACATCCCAGCGATTTGAAACTGTGAGCTTAGCCTTAAGAATAGAGTGCAATATAATAACAATGAGTTATTGGCTAAATCAGATAATAAAGTACTGAATTAGAGCGATTTCCTATAACAATATTATGATTGAAAATAAAAAGCAACTGTAATAAAATACAAAGCAAAAAAGTTGTCCCCATTCCAAAATAACTGTAAGGATTGTTGAGTCTGGTCATCGTTCCCAACATACACTAGCGTTCGCACCAATAGCAGCCCGTTGTTTGATCTAGTTATTTGTTCATGTGCTTTAATTTTTTTTTTATTTTGAAAGTTGTAAGTATTTTCGTCGAGAAAAATTCTTATTCTTATAAAGTCTATTTAACTTTCATTAATACTATATTAAGACAATCTATAATAACCATATGACTCCGAAATGCTCCTATGTTACCGTATGTATCTAGAAAAATTCTTTTAACCATTTTTAAAGACGTGCTTAAAAAACTGTTTACATAATTTCTTTAAAAATTAATTTACGTCATATTTTATTGTTTGGAATGGAACTTGTGCTTGCGTGTTGTTTATGCTTACGTATTCTCGTACTGTTTTTCCAGGTAATTGTGTACGATTTTACAAAACTGGAACTTACTAACAAGAACTCAAACTAACCGTTTCCGGATAACCTAAAATTTCTGAATTTTTTAGCCAAAATATCTGAATTCATAGTAATAGTACTTTAAAAGACATTTCTTCCTTTGAAATTTCATCCCACCATCATAAATTGTATGGAAAATATTATTGAAAAACTGTTTACAATATAAAACCAGTATAATTTTAAATAGGCTATATAATAAAGTTTTTTGTGTTTTTAGTTGCACACTTTTAGAGCTATCTACTTCTTATATTTTCAGTCTAAATAAATATCACTATAATAATAGTTCGACATACAAACGTGAAGGAAAAATTGTAATACAATATTGACACTCCATCTGAATGCAATGCCAAAAGCAATAAATCGTCACAAGGAATGTTTTGTTATTTTTGCCATAGGGATGTTTATGTTACCTCACAATCTCTTCCACTTCTCTGAGACTCGTTTTATTTCTAAATAAATTCTTTATCAGCCATTGACCATTTGTCTGAAATATATTGACTTATATTAGAACATTTCAAGCTTTGGTCTTGAATATATCATTTTTTATTTCTTTTTGCGAATATGTTTTAAAACTGATGCCTTAAACTGTGATATTTCTTTTTGGCTTTATTAAACTGAAGCCTCACATAAAAATCATTGACAAATTTCTGTGACTTTTTTAATGACTATTTCTAATAGGCTGTCTTTAGGCCTATATGAAAAAATCTTCGGTTTGCCGTGACACACACAATGTTTTCTAACACATCGATTTTTTTACGCTATTCAAAGTGAGTTAGATGATTAAATATGATTTCATTTATCAGTTGATTTTATGTTACAGGTTATGTTAGCACCTGTTTTAACACGTAAGTGAATTACTCTATTTATTGTTAGATAAAATGTTTTTATTAAATATTTTAATAATGTCAACGTTCAAAGAATCCTTTCTAAAGTGCAGTGCGCAAAATCAGCCGGGTGGCCAAAAATGCAGCGTTGCCACATGGGTGAGAGACGAGTCACAGACAAGCTATAGACTGACACCCCGACCCTTGCACAAGACAACACTGTTCGCTAAGGGTTGCCAATTAGTGCTCAGGGTAAGCGAGTTTCGAACTTACCTCAAGAGGCCAGTTCCTTAGGTGGCAATCGCGCTAAGCAAGCTACCCGCCCGATTTGTGTGGACTTTAGACTCTAAAGTATAGTTAAAATCTTATAAGCTGGCAGATAGAGGCTGCGGGCCAAGGCCAAGAAGGAGCGGAGGGTGGATTTGCTCGCAGGTAATTTCCAAGAACATTTACCCTTGGACATCAGATGACTCATTATTTTGTTACTTATTAATAGTTTCTAATGTATAGTAAACATGACAACATATTTTTTGTTAATAAATAATATTATTGTTTTTTAGTAAAATTGAAATAGTTGTAACGGTAACTCTTCACCAAGGGAGTTGAAAGACCGGACCAAGTTGCAGAGGGGGAGTTTACTGCAACGTGATTGGTCGTACTAGCTTTTTAAAATAAGGGGCGTGGCGAAGTAGTTACCTGTTTATGCCTATATATTTGTTCTATTATGTTGTTTAAAGTTAGTTGTATTTTTTAAATACCTCTGAAGATGATTGCTGGGCAATTGAAATGTACATAAGGTTTAAATAAATGTTATTTGTAGTTTAGAGGTTTTATTTATTTAAAAATAAACATTATTGCTTCATACGCCACAGTTGCTTCATACAGTTATTTATTTAAAAATGACAACAAATGTAAATAGAGGGTACACAAAAGCTTGCTAATAGGCCTGTCTAAGGGTTCGGACGGGTAGACTGTGATTTATGGCCCCGAGGAGGGATGGCGATTGTGCGTGATGTTTTTAAACGACGAATACACAATTTCTACCTAAGAGCCAAGTGACAGCTTATAAAATTTGACCTATATTTGTTACGTAGCTTATATAAACTTATTAAACTATTATATAAACTTGAAAACATAAAAGTACTTTTGCTAATATTAGAGACTGGACAGACGGCTTTGTAGCTTACTTTGATCATTATTTTTGTTTATATCATAAAAGTAATTTTGAAAAACATCAAGATGTACATCACAAGAAGTGCAGGTTTTACTTTGTTATTTTCTAGAACAACGCTGCATCGATTTGAGTTTAGGATTATATTTTCAATCAGTGTTTATGTTCCCGAGTAACAAAACCTTTGCGATTCCAGTTCCTTTTACTTACTCCCTCCCCAAATAAATTGATGGATTAACTTGGGATAAGTTTGGATGAAAGTTTTAGATACCAAATACTCTTTAGGGATATACATGTTATAAGATGACAAAAGCTTCCCCATGCACAATCTACTTATTTGCACATAAGTTGTGTGTAGTGAAATTTATAATTTTCCTTTTTCGTCATAAGGAATATCACGAGGAGTATGACAGTGTGTCAACGTTTCACAACTCATTCCTAGGTCTTGACGGGGGCTTTCGATTTTATTCAGTTGCCATACATTAACTTTTTAAGAGAAATAAAATCGTTGTAAAACTGTTTCCGCTTTCTGGATAGCCACCGGGAATATTTACGGTGAGTTAATTTTGCGTGTTTGTTGTATTTCGAGTATTAGGTTATTAAAATATTAATTTACCTGACTTTATGAGTTCTATAAACTCGTTCCTTAATGATGGCGTCCATGTCGTGAGCATTGGCGGATTTAAGGGCAGGGCCGCTTTGGGGCTCAAGCCCCTCCCAAAATATGGGAAAGTGAACATTTATTAAACTATAAATAACACTATAAATGTAAACTAAAATGCCATTTCCGATATCAGCGTTCATCCCCGATTTAAATCGACTTAATAATTAGTAGAATATGTTTAAAAACCCATAATAAACACTATAATACCAAGCTGTAATTATTAATAAATAGGTCCACTCACAATGGAATAAATAGGTGGTTTACATTGTAAATATGAATACTTAATATCTGCCACCAGTGTCGTCTGCTACCTACTCAAAATTTGCGACATCTGCTACCTACCTCCTCTTCCCCTGGCTGACCCACCCTCTCCCATTGTACGCATCCACGGGTAATGACCGATGGGGAAATTCCAGTTTTCTATATCTAGTTTTATGCAGATAATGGTGGCTTTACTTGCATCAGTTTCTACTTAGTGTACCGACATTTCGTAAATAATAATATTTATTTCGTGTGTGTGTGTGTGTGTGTTATATATTTTGCTTTGGAACTATCTACTACCATCCACACACTATGAAAGATACGCATATAATGTGAAAAAAACTAAACAAGACGGGACGGTAATTTGGGCGTGTGATAAAACTAGGTTAATGAAGTGTTGAGGAACAATGTCGAGCAAGGATGGAAAAATAATTTATTCAAGTGAACATCAATGCGGACCTCCGGACAATGCACGCTTAGAAGTGATGAAGGCTGTCACTCAGGCGAAGAAGCGAGCTAGTGAGGAGACGACCACAGTCGCTGCTATATACTCCGAAGAATTGGGAACACTGCACAACAGAGGTTATAATTTTGTAACCGAGATGACAGAAGAACAAGTTACAAGGAGGGCTTTATATCGCCACTGAGCCAAATCACAAGGTAAGCAGAAAGAACCCCAATCTTCAGATGAAATCATTTTTGATGCGGATATGCTTACAATGGCCGATGGCGGGAATTTTCTATTAAAAGACGATACCTCAGGAGAGCGACTCATTATATTGTGTGCAAAAGTAGGAAAAGAAGCTCTAAAAGATAAGACGGAATTTTTATAGACGGCACAAGAGCTGCAGCAAACAGTTCTTCCAAATTTATACAATTCACGCAGATTTTGGTAGTTCTAAACATGAAACAAATACATATCCTGTTTTTTTTTGCACTACTTCCAAATAAAAAGAAAGATAACTACATAAGACTGTTTCGTCTCCTTCTAGAAGCCATACCGGACTGGAATCCAGCTTCAGTGACCGTAGATTTCGAATCGGCAGCAATTTTTGCACTGAAACATGTATTTCCTACAGCAAAAATACAAGGTTGCTACTTTCACTTGAAGAGGTGCCTTTGTATTGAAGGTGCAAGAATTAGGACTTTGTACCAATTATATGAGGAATGAAGAGGTGAGCATGACTATCAGAATGTGTGCTGCTTTGGCGTTTCTTCGGATTGAAGACGTGTCATACGGTTTTGTTGAAATCCATTCAAGAGCACCACAAAATGAAAAATTAGCTGAATTTTTAGATTACTTTACAGAGACGTGGCTTGAAAACGAAGTAATCTCGATCAAGATTTGGAGTGTTCACAACCGGCGCCATCGAACAACCGACTCTGAGGAAGGGTGGCACAACAGATTAAATAATGAACTTGGAAGACCACATCCTCGAGTCAAAGATCTTGTTAAGTGTTTCAAGAAGGAATCAGAGACTTCAGCAGGTGCACTAATGAGAACCCAACTGAACGTGGAATGTAAAAAGGAAAAACTAAATATATAAATCTAGATAAAAAAGGCTGAAACGATGTGTGGACAAATACCTAGAATGGGGTGACATTGTTACTTGCTTGAAAACAATTTCCCATCTTCAAAAACTGTAAAAATGTGACAACGTTTCATGCATCAACTGATAGCATGACAGCATGACTGATGTGACAATCTTGAAGTACAAAAAAACAAAACCACAAAAATATGACAAGCATTGGGTAATATTAACCGTAAAACTTAAAGCACAAAAAAATTTAAAAAAACAGAAAACAACAAAAATGATGAGCTAATAGGTAATTTTAACCATAAAACACAAAAAAGTAACAAAGCAAAAACCAGAAAAAAATGACGAAGCCCATGGCTGATTTTAACCTCGCTTATATGCAATGTATAGTTGTGCCCGGTATGCTTGTGTTCTTGAGCCCCGATATAGTTGTATGTAGCCAGTCCTGGATAATGAGTGATGGGAATCAGTTGTTAACTACAGAGGATGTTTGAGTTTTGTTTGCATAATTGCAGAGTCCTAATTAGTACCCCCTCCCCCTAACAAGTAGCAAATGACACTGGTAGGAAATGGCACTGGTGGAAAATAACTGGACACCGTAAATATATGGTAAATAGTGCTAATTAATGAGTGTGTAATATCGCATAGCAGGCCTATAACTATTTCCCTCTGATAGAAGGCCGTTAGAGTTTACACTATAGCTACCATATCTGCTAAATATTTTTCGGACGGGGGAAACCCTTTTCCTCCCTTCACATCAGCCCTCCCCAAAATATTTTTCTAGATCCACTCCATGTCGTGAGTTAAAACAGTTTTTAGAGCACGTGTATTGTTACCCATAACGCTAACGTAGAGTTTAGAAGTTATTTCTGCTATTCCAAGCCGAAAATATCCAACGATCAATCAGAAGCTGAGCTGTTGTACATGAATAGAGTGATTGTGTGGAAAAGGTAAGAAGAAAGAAAGATAGCGAAAGTAAGAAGTGTTTGCACTTGGAGCACCGCTCCTCACGATTCTTATCTCTAAGTGCTAAGAAACAGATATAGTCGCATTCTAGATAAAATTACAAATATATTGAATTTACCTCTCCACAACCAACCTCAAACAAGTGGCTCCCACCTGGGTGACTATCGTGAGGCCTAAAACGGGGGAGGGGAGCTAGGTGCCACGACCCGGGCTAACACACTGTGAAAGTCTTTCACTATAAGGTCTGAATTGGTGACCAGTCCGCCACTGGGACGACACCTACACCTACCAGACAGTTTATTCAGAACCAGTAGAACCTTCCAAACGCCCAGGTATACAGCACCCTCAATGAACCGTCTGATTAGTTCGGTGCAGGTAGTGCATTCGATCCTTTATACACCTCGGCTGGCCTTACCAAGGGAATGATGCGCAGAGACAAAGTAATGGAAAACCTGATTTGAAAGGTAACCTAGTTAGGAAATACCTATAAATATTTTTCATCTTATGATTTTAGATTAGGGAAATCTAGAAATTTAAATCTTCGATTCTAAATTATTTGTTGTTCTAGAAGTGGCCTACCTATGTGTTTGCTTTCCTTTATATGAAAACGCCTGGCTTATAGTACTTCTCGTTGCTACATTACTTTTTACAATACCTACTCTGGAGTATTGTGACTATAGTAAAATAGACTCCAAATTCTTGAGCTCTTGAAAACCCAATTGACATTTGTAAATTCAATGTCTTACACTCTAAGTGGTTGTGTGGTCTCTATATCCAGGCTATAGACTCATGAAGCGTATAGTACCCTGTTAGTAGATAAATATAACCAATTCAGCAATTGTTCAGGGGTTATCCGATCCTATCTTTTTGCCCAATGGCAGTGGTCAATAGTGGAGAGTTGTTCGCGTGATAATTACCTATACCGGCAGGTTCACAGAACGTACATTCACTTTGTAAAGCGTGTTCTCACTATTTTGTATGTAAAAATTACCTGTGAACCAGCCTGGTGCAACGTCTCGCCAGCAGGAAACAGAGGTTGACTCTCGACGAAGAAAGTATAGTATATCTGGGCAGTGAAGACTAGATCTCGTTTCTCTTCTAATGTGTACAGTATTTGTTAGATATCCTAATAAGAACACCTTCTGTATTATATTAAAACAAACCTTTTATCTAAAGTATTGTGAAAATCGAACAATTTTTTATACTTATATAAATAATAGATGAAATACTTTTATATTTTTAATTATTGCTTAAGATAAACAGTTACGAGAAAATTATCTAAAGCGTGTAATATTAAATTGTGTAGTATGAAATACGTAATTGCTGGGGTCAAACAAGAGAAGGAAATGATGAGCTTAACAAAAAATGCATGTATTCCAAGGACATATATTTATGTTGCTGCTTAACATTTCGAAATATTCAAATAAATAGAAATTTATTAGGTCAAATAAAGTACGAATTAATTGGGTGTTTTATTGTTGGAGAAATAAAAGACGACGTTTAAAGATTAAATTAATGACAACTGTGCCTATGCAAACAAATTTATTTTAAATGTAAAGTGATAAAACTCATGGGGTTGTATGTTTTATACTTAATGTAAGAACTTGGGGCGAAGAAAAATTATCTTGTGGTTGATATGACAATAAATTCTTACTTTTGAAGGCCAATATTAGTGAGCCAGATAAAAACGGTAAACGCATTGAGGATTGCTTTTTATCAATAGACCTACATATGCGTGTTAAAACATCGTATTATGTACTTTAAAGAAAAAAGAATAGTTTAACATCTAGTGTACGTGTGTGTATGCCATAAACCCGACATGTCAACACTACCAATCCAACATTCAAGTTAACTTAAATTACCCATTTATATTCATGTAATCAAAGTTGCAATCGATATGTAAAATAGCAATTTACTATAAAATGAACCAACGTTTTGAGCTTTCTCAAAATCAAATACTTGGGTTAATCGTATCTATTAACTGGAATAATTACATCAGTGTACTTTATAAGCAATTAAGTGTAAGCAGCAAACATTATGTATGTTACGCACAAGGTAAGGCGATGCGATAATGGGGTGTGGTAGAGTGAAAACAGCAACCTTTATGTATGTTACAAGCAATGTGGGGGTGGGAGCGAAGTATCTGTGCTTGAATGTATATAGCATACGTTATGTATGTAACATGCAAGGTAAAGCTGGGAGAGAATGAGTTGCAGGGGAGTGTAGCCGCAAACGTTACGTATGTTACGCGCAAACTAAGGTTGGGAGAGAATAGGCTGTGGGAGAGTATAAGCTGCATTCGTTATGTATGTTACGCACAAAGTAAGTCTGGGAGAGAATAGGCTGTGGGAGAGTATAAGCAGCATTCGTTATGTATGTTACGCGCAAACTAAGGTTGGGAGGGAATAGGCTGTGGGAGAGTATAAGCAGCATTCGTTATGTATGTTACGCACAAAGTAAGTCTGGGAGGGAATAGGCTGAGGGAGAGTATAAGCAGTATTCGTTATATATGTTACGCGCAAACTATGGTTGGGAGAGAATAGGCTGTGAGAGAGTATAAGCAGCATTCGTTATGTATGTTACGCACAAAGTAAGTCTGGGAGAGAATAGGCTGTGGGAGAGTATAAGCAGCATTCGTTATGTATGTTACGCGCAAACTAAGGTTGGGAGAGAATAGGCTGTGAGAGAGTATAAGCAGCATTCGTTATGTATGTTACGCACAAAGTAAGTCTGGGAGGGAATAGGCTGTGGGAGAGTATAAGCAGCATTCGTTATGTATGTTACGCACAAAGTAAGTCTGGGAGGGAATAGGCTGTGAGAGAGTATAAGCTTCATTCGTTATGTATGTTACGCGCAAACTAAGGTTGGGAGGGAATAGGCTGTGGGAGAGTATAAGCTGCATTCGTTATGTATGTTACGCGCAAACTATGGTTGGGAGAGAATAGGCTGTGGGAGAGTATAAGCTGCATCCGTTATGTATGTTACGCGCAAACTAAGGTTGGGAGGGAATAGGCTGTGGGAGAGTATAAGCTGCATTCGTTATGTATGTTACGCGCAAACTATGGTTGGGAGAGAATAGGCTGTGGGAGAGTATAAGCTGCATTCGTTGTGTATGTTACGCGCAAACTAAGGTTGGGAGGGAATAGGCTGTGAGAGAGTATAAGCTGCATTCGTTATGTATGTTACGCACTAACTAAGGTTGGGAGGGAATAGGCTGTAGGAGAGTATAAGCTGCATTCGTTATGTATGTTACGCGCAAACTAAGGTTGGGAGGGAATAGGCTGTGGGAGAGTATAAGCTGCATTCGTTACGTATATTACGCGCAAACTATGGTTGGGAGAGAATAGGCTGTGGGAGAGTATAAGCTGCATTCGTTATGTATGTTACGCGCAAACTAAGGTTGGGAGGGAATAGGCTGTGGGAGAGTATAAGCTGCATTCGTTATGTATGTTACGCGCAAACTAAGGTTGGGAGGGAATAGGCTGTGGGAGAGTATAGGCTGCATTCGTTATGTATGTTACGCACAAAGTAAGTCTGGGAGGGAATAGGCTGTGAGAGAGTATAAGCTGCATTCGTTATGTATGTTACGCGCAAACTATGGTTGGGAGAGAATAGGCTGTGGGAGAGTATAAGCAGCATTCGTTATGTATGTTACGCACAAAGTAAGTCTGGGAGGGAATAGGCTGTGGGAGAGTAAAAGCAGCATTCGTTATGTATGTTACGCACAAAGTAAGTGTGGGAGAGAATAGGCTGTGGGAGAGTATAAGCTGCATTCGTTATGTATGTTACGCGCAAACTATGGTTGGGAGAGAATAGGTTGTGGGAGAGTATAGGCAGCATTCGTTATGTATGTTACGCGCAAACTAAGGTTGGGAGAGAATAGGCTGTGGGAGAGTATAAACTGCATTCGTTATGTATGTTACGCGCAAAGTAAGTCTGGGAGGGAATAGGCTGTGGGAGAG
Organism: Prosapia bicincta; assembly: GCA_036971475.1. Classification (NCBI taxonomy): domain Eukaryota; kingdom Metazoa; phylum Arthropoda; class Insecta; order Hemiptera; family Cercopidae; genus Prosapia; species Prosapia bicincta. Next base: position 48,806,977 of record JBAIZL010000006.1, read on the forward strand.
TATAAGCAGCATTCGTTATGTATGTTACGCGTAAACTATGGTTGGGAGGGAATAGGCTGTAGGAGAGTATAAGCTGCATTCGTTATGTATGTTACGCGCAAACTAAGGTTGGGAGGGAATAGGCTGTGGGAGAGTATAAGCAGCATTCGTTATGTATGTTACGCGCAAACTATGATTGGGAGAGAATAGGCTGTGGGAGAGTATAAGCTGCATTCGTTATGTATGTTACGCGCAAACTATGGTTGGGAGAGAATAGGCTGTGGGAGAGTATAAGCTGCATTCGTTATGTATGTTACGCGCAAACTATGGTTGGGAGATAATAGGCTGTGGGAGAGTATAAGCTGCATTCGTTATGTATGTTACGCGCAAACTAAGGTTGGGAGGGAATAGGCTGTGGGAGAGTATAAGCTGCATTCGTTATGTATGTTACGCGCAAACTATGGTTGCGAGAGAATAGGCTGTGGGAGAGTATAAGCTGCATTCGTTATGTATGTTACGCACAAAGTAAGTCTGGGAGGGAATAGGCTGTGAGAGAGTATAAGCTGCATTCGTTATGTATGTTACGCGCAAACTATGGTTGGGAGAGAATAGGCTGTGGGAGAGTATAAGCTGCATTCGTTATGTATGTTACGCACAAAGTAAGTCTGGGAGGGAATAGGCTGTGGGAGAGTATAAGCAGCATTCGTTATGTATGTTACGCGTAAACTAAGGTTGGGAGGGAATAGGCTGTGAGAGAGTATAAGCTGCATTCGTTATGTATGTTACGCACAAAGTAAGTCTGGGAGGGAATAGCCTGTGGGAGAGTATAAGCAGCATCCGTTATGTATGTTACGCACAAAGTAAGTCTGGGAGGGAATAGGCTGTGGTAGAGTATAAGCTGCATTCGTTATGTATGTTACGCGCAAACTAAGGTTGGGGGGGAATAAGCTGTGGGAGAGTATAAGCAGCATATGTTATGTATGTTACGCACAAAGTAAGTCTGGGAGGGAATAGGCTGTGGGAGAGTATAAGCTGCATTCGTTATGTATGTTACGCGCAAACTATGGTTGGGAGAGAATAGGCTGTGGGAGAGTATAAGCAGCATTCGTTATGTATGTTACGCGCAAACTATGGTTGGGAGAGAATAGGCTGTGGGAGAGTATAAGCAGCATTCGTTATGTATGTTACGCGCAAACTAAGGTTGGGAGAGAATAGGCTGTGGGAGAGTATAAACTGCATTCGTTATGTATGTTACGCGCAAAGTAAGGTTGGGAGGGAATAGGCTGTGGGAGAGTATAAGCAGCATTCGTTATGTATGTTACGCGCAAACTAAGGTTGGGAGAAAATAGGCTGTGGGAGAGTATAGGCAGTATACGGTATGTATGTTACGCGCAAACTATGGTTGGGAGAGAATAGGCTGTGGGAGAGTATAAGCTGCATTCGTTATGTATGTTACGCACAAAGTAAGTCTGGGAGGGAATAGGCTGTGGGAGAGTATAAGCAGCATTCGTTATGTATGTTACGCACAAAGTAAGGTTGGGAGAGAATAGGCTGTGGGAGAGTATAAGCTGCATTCGTTATGTATGTTACGCACAAAGTAAGGTTGGGAGGGAATAGGCTGTGGGAGTGTATAAGCAGCATTCGTTATGTATGTTACGCGCAAACTATGGTTGGGAGAGAATAGGCTGTTGGAGAGTATAGGCAGTATTCGTTATGTATGTTACGCGCAAACTATGTTTGGGATAGTATAGGCTGTGGGAGAGTATAATCTGCATTCGTTATGTATGTTACGCACAAAGTAAGTCTGGGAGGGAATAGGCTGTGGGAGTGTATAAGCAGCATTCGTTATGTATGTTACGCGCAAACTATGGTTGGGAGAGAATAGGCTGTGGGAGAGTATAAGCAGCATTCGTTATGTATGTTACGCGTAAACTATGGTTGGGAGGGAATAGGCTGTAGGAGAGTATAAGCTGCATTCGTTATGTATGTTACGCGCAAACTAAGGTTGGGAGGGAATAGGCTGTGGGAGAGTATAAGCAGCATTCGTTATGTATGTTACGCGCAAACTATGGTTGGGAGAGAATAGGCTGTGGGAGAGTATAGGCTGTATTCGTTATGTATGTTACGCGCAAACTATGGTTGGGAGAGAATAGGCTGTGGGAGAGTATAGGCTGCATTCGTTATGTATGTTACGCGCAAACTATGGTTGGGAGATAATAGGCTGTGGGAGAGTATAAGCTGCATTCGTTATGTATGTTACGCGCAAACTAAGGTTGGGAGGGAATAGGCTGTGGGAGAGTATAAGCTGCATTCGTTATGTATGTTACGCGCAAACTATGGTTGGGAGAGAATAGGCTGTGGGAGAGTATAAGCTGCATTCGTTACGTATGTTACGCGCAAACTAAGGTTGGGAGGGAATAGGCTGTGGGAGAGTATAAGCTGCATTCGTTATGTATGTTACGCGCAAACTATGGTTGGGAGAGAATAGGCTGTGGGAGAGTATAAGCAGCATTCGTTATGTATGTTACGCGCAAAGTAAGTCTGGGAGGGAATAGGCTGCGGGAGAGTATAAGCAGCATTCGTTATGTATGTTACGCGCAAACTATGGTTGGGAGAGAATAGGCTGTGGGAGAGTATAAGCAGCATTCGTTATGTATGTTACGCGCAAACTAAGGTTGGGAGAGAATAGGCTGTGTGAGAGTATAAGCAGCATTCGTTATGTATGTTACGCGTAAACTAAGGTTTTGAGAGAATAGGCTGTGGGAGAGTATAAGCTGCATTCGTTATGTATGTTACGCACAAAGTAAGGTTGGGAGGGAATAGGCTGTGGGAGTGTATAAGCAGCATTCGTTATGTATGTTACGCGCAAACTATGGTTGGGAGAGAATAGGCTGTGGGAGAGTATAGGCAGTATTCGTTATGTATGTTACGCGCAAACTATGTTTGGGATAGTATAGGCTGTGGGAGAGTATAATCTGCATTCGTTATGTATGTTACGCACAAAGTAAGTCTGGGAGGGAATAGGCTGTGGGAGTGTATAAGCAGCATTCGTTATGTATGTTACGCGCAAACTATGGTTGGGAGAGAATAGGCTGTGGGAGAGTATAAGCAGCATTCGTTATGTATGTTACGCGTAAACTATGGTTGGGAGGGAATAGGCTGTAGGAGAGTATAAGCTGCATTCGTTATGTATGTTACGCGCAAACTAAGGTTGGGAGGGAATAGGCTGTGGGAGAGTATAAGCAGCATTCGTTACGTATGTTACGCGCAAACTATGGTTGGGAGAGAATAGGCTGTGGGAGAGTATAGGCTGTATTCGTTATGTATGTTACGCGCAAACTATGGTTGGGAGAGAATAGGCTGTGGGAGAGTATAAGCTGCATTCGTTATGTATGTTACGCGCAAACTATGGTTGGGAGATAATAGGCTGTGGGAGAGTATGAGCTGCATTCGTTATGTATGTTACGCGCAAACTAAGTTTGGGAGGGAATAGGCTGTGGGAGAGTATAAGCTGCATTCGTTATGTATGTTACGCGCAAACTATGGTTGGGAGAGAATAGGCTGTGGGAGAGTATAAGCTGCATTCGTTACGTATGTTACGCGCAAACTAAGGTTGGGAGGGTATAGGCTGTGGGAGAGTATAAGCTGCATTCGTTATGTATGTTACGCGCAAACTATGGTTGGGAGAGAATAGGCTGTGGGAGAGTATAAGCAGCATTCGTTATGTATGTTACGCGCAAAGTAAGTCTGGGAGGGAATAGGCTGCGGGAGAGTATAAGCAGCATTCGTTATGTATGTTACGCGCAAACTATGGTTGGGAGAGAATAGGCTGTGGGAGAGTATAAGCAGCATTCGTTATGTATGTTACGCGCAAACTAAGGTTGGGAGAGAATAGGCTGTGTGAGAGTATAAGCAGCATTCGTTATGTATGTTACGCGCAAACTAAGGTTTTGAGAGAATAGGCTGTGGGAGAGTATAAGCTGCATTCGTTACGTATATTACGCGCAAACTAAGGTTGGGAGGGAATAGGCTGTGGGAGAGTATAAGCTGCATTCGTTATGTATGTTACGCGCAAACTATGGTTGGGAGAGAATAGGCTGTGGGAGAGTATAAGCAGCATTCGTTATGTATGTTACGCACAAAGTAAGTCTGGGAGGGAATAGGCTGTCGGAGAGTATAAGCTGCATTCGTTATGTATGTTACGCGCAAACTAAGGTTGGGAGGGAATAGGCTGTGGGAGAGTATAAGCAGCATTCGTTATGTATGTTACGCACAAAGTAAGTGTGGGAGAGAATAGGCTGTGGGAGAGTATAAGCTGCATTCGTTATGTATGTTACGCGCAAACTAAGGTTGGGAGAGAATAGGCTGTGGGAGAGTATAAACTGCATTCGTTATGTATGTTACGCGCAAAGTAAGTCTGGGAGGGAATAGGCTGTGGGAGAGTATAAGCTGCATTCGTTATGTATGTTACGCGCAAACTAAGGTTGGGGGGGAATAAGCTGTGGGAGAGTATAAGCAGCATTCGTTATGTATGTTACGCACAAAGTAAGTCTGGGAGGGAATAGGCTGTGGGAGAGTATAAGCTGCATTCGTTATGTATGTTACGCGCAAACTATGGTTGGGAGAGAATAGGCTGTGGGAGAGTATAAGCAGCATTCGTTATGTATGTTACGCGCAAACTATGGTTGGGAGAGAATAGGCTGTGGGAGAGTATAAGCAGCATTCGTTATGTATGTTACGCGCAAACTAAGGTTGGGAGAGAATAGGCTGTGGGAGAGTATAAGCTGCATTCGTTATGTATGTTACGCGCAAATTAAGGTTGGGAGGGAATAGGCTGTGGGAGAGTATAAGCTGCATTCGTTATGTATGTTACGCACAAAGTAAGTCTGGGAGGGAATAGGCTGTGAGAGAGTATAAGCTGCATTCGTTATGTATGTTACGCGCAAACTATGGTTGGGAGAGAATAGGCTGTGGGAGAGTATAAGCTGCATTCGTTATGTATGTTACGCACAAAGTAAGTCTGGGAGGGAATAGGCTGTGGGAGAGTATAAGCAGCATTCGTTATGTATGTTACGCGTAAACTAAGGTTGGGAGGGAATAGGCTGTGAGAGAGTATAAGCTGCATTCGTTATGTATGTTACGCACAAAGTAAGTCTGGGAGGGAATAGCCTGTGGGAGAGTATAAGCAGCATCCGTTATGTATGTTACGCACAAAGTAAGTCTGGGAGGGAATAGGCTGTGGGAGAGTATAAGCTGCATTCGTTATGTATGTTACGCACAAACTAAGGTTGGGGGGGAATAAGCTGTGGGAGAGTATAAGCAGCATTCGTTATGTATGTTACGCACAAAGTAAGTCTGGGAGGGAATAGGCTGTGGGAGAGTATAAGCTGCATTCGTTATGTATGTTACGCGCAAACTATGGTTGGGAGAGAATAGGCTGTGGGAGAGTATAAGCAGCATTCGTTATGTATGTTACGCGCAAACTATGGTTGGGAGAGAATAGGCTGTGGGAGAGTATAAGCAGCATTCGTTATGTATGTTACGCGCAAACTAAGGTTGGGAGAGAATAGGCTGTGGGAGAGTATAAACTGCATTCGTTATGTATGTTACGCGCAAAGTAAGTCTGGGAGGGAATAGGCTGTGGGAGAGTATAAGCTGCATTCGTTATGTATGTTACGCGCAAACTAAGGTTGGGAGAGAATAGGCTGTGGGAGAGTATAAGCTGCATTCGTTATGTATGTTACGCACAAAGTAAGGTTGGGAGGGAATAGGCTGTGGGAGAGTATAAGCAGCATTCGTTATGTATGTTACGCGCAAACTAAGGTTGGGAGAGAATAGGCTGTGGGAGAGTATAGCCAGTATACGTTATGTATGTTACGCGCAAACTATGGTTGGGAGAGAATAGGCTGTGGGAGAGTATAAGCTGCATTCGTTATGTATGTTACGCACAAAGTAAGTCTGGGAGGGAATAGGCTGTGGGAGAGTATAAGCAGCATTCGTTATGTATGTTACGCACAAAGTAAGGTTGGGAGAGAATAGGCTGTGGGAGAGTATAAGCTGCATTCGTTATGTATGTTACGCACAAAGTAAGGTTGGGAGGGAATAGGCTGTGGGAGTGTATAAGCAGCATTCGTTATGTATGTTACGCGCAAACTATGGTTGGGAGAGAATAGGCTGTGGGAGAGTATAGGCAGTATTCGTTATGTATGTTACGCGCAAACTATGTTTGGGATAGTATAGGCTGTGGGAGAGTATAATCTGCATTCGTTATGTATGTTACGCACAAAGTAAGTCTGGGAGGGAATAGGCTGTGGGAGTGTATAAGCAGCATTCGTTATGTATGTTACGCGCAAACTATGGTTGGGAGAGAATAGGCTGTGGGAGAGTATAAGCAGCATTCGTTATGTATGTTACGCGTAAACTATGGTTGGGAGGGAATAGGCTGTAGGAGAGTATAAGCTGCATTCGTTATGTATGTTACGCGCAAACTAAGGTTGGGAGGGAATAGGCTGTGGGAGAGTATAAGCAGCATTCGTTATGTATGTTACGCGCAAACTATGGTTGGGAGAGAATAGGCTGTGGGAGAGTATAAGCTGTATTTGTTATGTATGTTACGCGCAAACTATGGTTGGGAGAGAATAGGCTGTGGGAGAGTATAAGCTGTATTCGTTATGTATGTTACGCGCAAACTATGGTTGGGAGATAATAGGCTGTGGGAGAGTATAAGCTGCATTCGTTATGTATGTTACGCGCAAACTAAGGTTGGGAGGGAATAGGCTGTGGGAGAGTATAAGCTGCATTCGTTATGTATGTTACGCGCAAACTATGGTTGGGAGAGAATAGGCTGTGGGAGAGTATAAGCTGCATTCGTTACGTATGTTACGCGCAAACTAAGGTTGGGAGGGAATAGGCTGTGGGAGAGTATAAGCTGCATTCGTTATGTATGTTACGCGCAAACTATGGTTGGGAGAGAATAGGCTGTGGGAGAGTATAAGCAGCATTCGTTATGTATGTTACGCGCAAAGTAAGTCTGGGAGGGAATAGGCTGCGGGAGAGTATAAGCAGCATTCGTTATGTATGTTACGCGCAAACTATGGTTGGGAGAGAATAGGCTGTGGGAGAGTATAAGCAGCATTCGTTATGTATGTTACGCGCAAACTAAGGTTGGGAGAGAATAGGCTGTGTGAGAGTATAAGCAGCATTCGTTATGTATGTTACGCGTAAACTAAGGTTTTGAGAGAATAGGCTGTGGAAGAGTATAAGCTGCATTCGTTATGTATGTTACGCACAAAGTAAGGTTGGGAGGGAATAGGCTGTGGGAGTGTATAAGCAGCATTCGTTATGTATGTTACGCGCAAACTATGGTTGGGAGAGAATAGGCTGTGGGAGAGTATAGGCAGTATTCGTTATGTATGTTACGCGCAAACTATGTTTGGGATAGTATAGGCTGTGGGAGAGTATAATCTGCATTCGTTATGTATGTTACGCACAAAGTAAGTCTGGGAGGGAATAGGCTGTGGGAGTGTATAAGCAGCATTCGTTATGTATGTTACGCGCAAACTATGGTTGGGAGAGAATAGGCTGTGGGAGAGTATAAGCAGCATTCGTTATGTATGTTACGCGTAAACTATGGTTGGGAGGGAATAGGCTGTAGGAGAGTATAAGCTGCATTCGTTATGTATGTTACGCGCAAACTAAGGTTGGGAGGGAATAGGCTGTGGGAGAGTATAAGCAGCATTCGTTATGTATGTTACGCGCAAACTATGGTTGGGAGAGAATAGGCTGTGGGAGAGTATAAGCTGTATTCGTTATGTATGTTACGCGCAAACTATGGTTGGGAGAGAATAGGCTGTGGGAGAGTATAAGCTGCATTCGTTATGTATGTTACGCGCAAACTATGGTTGGGAGATAATAGGCTGTGGGAGAGTATAAGCTGCATTCGTTATGTATGTTACGCGCAAACTAAGGTTGGGAGGGAATAGGCTGTGGGAGAGTATAAGCTGCATTCGTTATGTATGTTACGCGCAAACTATGGTTGGGAGAGAATAGGCTGTGGGAGAGTATAAGCTGCATTCGTTACGTATGTTACGCGCAAACTAAGGTTGGGAGGGAATAGGCTGTGGGAGAGTATAAGCTGCATTCGTTATGTATGTTACGCGCAAACTATGGTTGGGAGAGAATAGGCTGCGGGAGAGTATAAGCAGCATTCGTTATGTATGTTACGCGCAAAGTAAGTCTGGGAGGGAATAGGCTGCGGGAGAGTATAAGCAGCATTCGTTATGTATGTTACGCGCAAACTATGGTTGGGAGAGAATAGGCTGTGGGAGAGTATAAGCAGCATTCGTTATGTATGTTACGCGCAAACTAAGGTTGGGAGAGAATAGGCTGTGTGAGAGTATAAGCAGCATTCGTTATGTATGTTACGCGCAAACTAAGGTTTTGAGAGAATAGGCTGTGGGAGAGTATAAGCTGCATTCGTTACGTATATTACGCGCAAACTAAGGTTGGGAGGGAATAGGCTGTGGGAGAGTATAAGCTGCATTCGTTATGTATGTTACGCGCAAACTATGGTTGGGAGAGAATAGGCTGTGGGAGAGTATAAGCAGCATTCGTTATGTATGTTACGCGCAAAGTAAGTCTGGGAGGGAATAGGCTGCGGGAGAGTATAAGCAGCATTCGTTATGTATGTTACGCGCAAACTATGGTTTGGAGAGAATAAGCTGTGGGAGAGTATAAGCTGCATTCGTTATGTATGTTACGCGCAAACTAAGGTTGGGAGGGAATAGGCTGTGGGAGAGTATAAGCTGCATTCGTTATGTATGTTACGCACAAAGTAAGTCTGGGAGGGAATAGGCTGTGGGAGAGTATAAGCAGCATTCGTTATGTATGTTACGCGCAAACTATGGTTGGGAGAGAATAGGCTGTGGGAGAGTATAGGCAGTATTCGTTATGTATGTTACGCGCAAACTATGGTTGGGATAGTATAGGCTGTGGGAGAGTATAATCTGCATTCGTTATGTATGTTACGCACAAAGTAAGTCTGGGAGGGAATAGGCTGTGGGAGAGTATAAGCAGCATTCGTTATGTATGTTACGCTCAAACTAAGGTTGGGAGAGAATAGGCTGTGGGAGAGTATAAGCAGCATTCGTTATGTATGTTACGCGCAAAGTAAGTCTGGGAGGGAATAGGCTGCGGGAGAGTATAAGCAGCATTCGTTATGTATGTTACGCGCAAACTATGGTTGGGAGAGAATAGGCTGTGGGAGAGTATAAGCAGCATTCGTTATGTATGTTACGTGCAAACTAAGGTTGGGAGAGAATAGGCTGTGTGAGAGTATAAGCAGCATTCGTTATGTATGTTACGCGCAAACTAAGGTTTTGAGAGAATAGGCTGTGGGAGAGTATAAGCAACATTCGTTATGTATGTTACGCACAAAGTAAGTCTGGGAGGGAATAGGCTGTGGAGGAGTATAAGCAGCATTCGTTATGTATGTTACGCGCAAACTAAGGTTGGGAGAGAATAGGCTGTGTGAGAGTATAAGCAGCATTCGTTATGTATGTTACGCGCAAACTAAGGTTGGGAGAGAATAGGCTGTGGGAGAGTATAAGCAACATTCGTTATGTATGTTACGCACAAAGTAAGTCTGGGAGGGAATAGGCTGTGGGAGAGTATAAGCAGCATTCGTTATGTATGTTACGCGCAAACTAAGGTTGGGAGAGAATAGGCTGTGGGAGAGTATAAGCTGCATTCGTTATGTATGTTACGCACAAAGTAAGTCTGGGAGGGAATAGGCTGTGGGAGAGTATAACCAGCATTCGTTATGTATGTTACGCGCAAACTATGGTTGGGAGAGAATAGGCTGTGGGAGAGTATAAGCAGCATTCGTTATGTATATTACGCGCAAACTAAGGTTGGGAGAGAATAGGCAGTGGGAGAGCGTAAGCAGCAAACGTCACTTAGTTTACGCGCAAAATAAGTTTGGGAGAGAATAGGCTGTGGGAGGGTGTAAGCAGAATTCGTTATGTATGTTACGCACAAAGTAAGTCTGGGAGAGAATAAGCCGTGGGAGAGTGTAAGAAGCATACGTTAGTATGTTACGTGCGAGGTAAGTCTGGGAGATAATGGTGTGTGGAGAGTTTAAGCAGCATACGTTATGTAGGTTTCGGGCGAGGTAAGTCTGGTAGATAATGGGTTGTAGGAGAGTGTAAGCAGCATAAGTTTAGTATGTTACGTACAACGTATGGTTGAAAAGAATGAGCTGTGAGCGAGTGTAAGTAGCATACGTTATGTATGTTACGAGCAATGTGAGCCTGGGAGATATTAAACTGTGAAGGAAAGTAAGTAACATCCTTACTTACGTGGAACTTACATCCTTCCTTACTTACATCCGTATGTTACGTGGAAGGTAAGGCTATGAGAAATTGCACTGTGGGAGAGTGTATGAAGAATAAGTAATGTATGTTACGGAAGATTAATCTGGGAAATAATGAGTTGTAGGAGAGTGTAAGCAGCAAACGTTATGCTTGTAACGTGCAAAGTAAGGCAGGGAGAGATTGAGCTGTGAGGGAGTGTAAGTAGCATACCTTTTATATGTTACGTGCAAGGTAAGGGTTGGTGAGAATGAGCTGTGGGAGAGTGTAAACACCATATGTTGCATATATTATTCGCAATGTAAGGCTCGGAGAGATTGAGCTGTGAGGGAGTGTAAGTAGCATACCTTTTGTATGTTACGTGCAACGTAAGGCTAGGAGAGAATAGGCTGTAGGAGAGTGTAAGCAGCATACGTTTTTATGTTATTAGCAATGTAATGCTGGGAGAGAATGGGATGTGCGATTGTGTAAGCAGTGTACGTTCTGTATGTTACGTGCAAGATAAGGCTTCGTAAGAAAGAGCTGTAGCAGAGTGTAAGTAGCATACGTTTTTATGTTACGTAAAAGGTAAGGTTGGTTGAGTAGGAGCTATAGGAGAGTGTAAGCAGCGTAGCTTTTGTATGTTACATGCAAGGTAGGAGTGGGTGAGTAGGAACTGTAGGAGAATGAAGGCAGCATGCGATTTTTATGTTACGTACAAGGTAAGGCTGGGTGAGTAGGAGCTGTAAAAGAGTATAAGCAGGATACGTTTTGTATGTTACATGCAAGGTAGGAGTGGGTGAGTTGGAGCTGTAGGAGAGTAAAGGCTGCATGCGATTTTTGTATTACATACAAGGTAAGGCTGGGTGAGTACGAGCTGTAAAAGAGTGTAAGCAGCATACGTCCTGTATGTTACTTGCAAGGTAAGGGTTTGGTGAGAATGAGCTGTGGGAGAGTGTAAACACCATATGTTGTATATATTAGGCGAAACGTAAGGCTGGGAGAGAATGAGCTGTGGGAGAGTGTAAGCAGTATACGTTATGTATGCTACTAGCAAGGTAAGGCTGGGAGAGAATGAGCTGTGGGAGAGTGTAAACACCATATGTTGTATATATTAGGCGAAACGTAAGGCTGGGAGTGAATGAGCTGTGGGAGAGTGTAAACACCATATGTTGTATATATTAGGCGAAACGTAAGGCTGGGAGAGAATGAGCTGTGGGAGATTGTAAGCAGCATACGTTTTGTATTTTACTAGCAATGTATAGTTTGGAGAGAATAGGCTGTAGGAGGATGTACGCAGCATACGTTTTGTATGTTACTAGCAAGGTAAGGCCAAGAGAGAATGAGCTGTGGGAGAGTGTAAGCAGCATACGTTTTGTATGTTACGTCAAGGTAAGGCTAGGAGAGAATGAACTGTGGGAGAGTGTTGTAAGCACTATACGTTTTGTATGTTACTAGCAAGGTAAGGCTGGGAGAGAATAGGCTGTGGGAGAGTGTAAGCAGCATGCGTTATGTATTTTACAGCAATGTAAAGCTGGGAGAGAATATTCTGTAGGAGAATGTAAGCAGCATACGTATTGTATGTTAATAGCAAGGTAAGGCCAAGAGAGAATGGACTGTGGGAGAGTGTAAGTAGCATACGTTTTGTATGTTACGTCAAGGTAAGGCTAGGAGAGAATGAGCTGTGGGAGAGTGTTATAAGCATCATACGTTTTGTATGTTACTAGCAAGGTAAGGCTGGGAGAGAATAGGCTGTGGGAGAGTGTAAGCAGCATGCGTTATGTAGTTTACTAGCAATGTAAAGCTGGGAGAGAATATTCTGTAGGAGAATGTAAGCAGCATATGTTTTGTATGTTAATAGCAAGGTAAGGCCAAGAGAAAATGAACTGTGGGAGAGTGTAAGTAGCATACGTTTTGTATGTTACGTCAAGGTAAGGCTAGGAGAGAATGAGCTTTGGGAGGGTGTAAGCAGCATACGTTTTGTATGATACGTCGAGGAAAGGCTAGGAGAGAATGAGCTGTGGGAAAGTGTAAGCAGCATACGTTTTGTATGTTACTTCAAGGTAAGGCTATGAGAGAATGAGCTGTGGGAGATTGTAAGCACCATACGTTTTGTATGTTAGTAGTAAGTTAAGGCAGAGAGAGAATAGGATGTAGAAGAGTGTAAGCAGCATACGTTTTGTATGTTACTTCAAGGTAAGGCTATGAGAGAATGAGCTGTGGGAGATTGTAAGCACCATACGTTTTGTATGTTAGTAGTAAGTAAAGGCTGAGAGAGAATAGGCTGTAGAAGAGTGTAAGCAGCATACGTTTTGTATGTTACTTCAAGGTAAGGCTATGAGAGAATAAGCTGTGGGAGATTGTAAGCACCATACGTTTTGTATGTTAGTAGTAAGTTAAGGCTGAAAGAGAATAGGCTGTAGAAGAGTGTAAGCAGCATACGTTTTGTATGTTACTTCAAGGTAAGGCTATGAGAGAATGACCTGTGGGAGGGTGTAAGCAGCATACGTTTTGTATGTTACTTCAAGGTAAGTCTATGAGAGAATGAGCTGTGGGAGATTGTAAGCACCATACGTTTTGTATGTTAATAGTAAGTTAAGGCTGAGAGAGAATAGGCTGTGGGAGAGTGTAAGCAGCATACGTTTTGTATGTTACTTCAAGGTAAGGCTATGAGAGAATGAGCTGTGGGAGGGTGTAAGCAGCATACGTTTTGTATGATACGTCGAGGAAAGGCTAGGAGAGAATGAGCTGTGGGAAAGTGTAAGCAGCATACGTTTTGTATGTTACTTCAAGGTAAGGCTATGAGAGAATGAGCTGTGGGAGATTGTAAGCACCATACGTTTTGTATGTTAGTAGTAAGTTAACGCTGAGAGAGAATATGCTGTAGAAGAGTGTAAGCAGCATACGTTTTGTATGTTACTTCAAGGTAAGGCTATGAGAGAATGAGCTGTAGAAGAGAGTAAGCAGCATACGTTTTGTATGTTACTAGCAAGGTAAGGCTAGGTGAGAATGAGCTGTGGGAGAGTGAAGCAGCATACGTTTTGTATGTTACTTCAAGGTAAGGCTATGAGAGAATGAGCTGTGGGAGATTGTAAGCACCATACGTTTTGTATGTTAGTAGTAAGTTAAGGCTGAGAGAGAATAGGCTGTAGAAGAGTGTAAGCAGCATACGTTTTGTATGTTACTTCAAGGTAAGGCTATGAGAGAATGAGCTGTGGGAGATTGTAAGCACCATACGTTTTGTATGTTAGTAGTAAGTTAAGGCTGAGAGAGAATAGGCTGTAGAAGAGTGTAAGCAGCATACGTTTTGTATGTTACTTCAAGGTAAGGCTATGAGAGAATGAGCTGTGGGAGAGTGAAGCAGCATACGTTTTGTATGTTAGTAGTAAGATAAGGCTGAGAGAGAATAGGCTGTAGAAGAGTGTAAGCAGCATACGTTTTGTATGTTACTTCAAGGTAAGGCTATGAGAGAATGAGCTGTAGAAGAGTGTAAGCAGCATACGTTTTGTATGTTAGTAGTAAGTTAAGGCTGAGAGAGAATAGGCTGTAGAAGAGTGTAAGCAGCATACGTTTTGTATGTTACTTCAAGGTAAGGCTATGAGAGAATGAGCTGTGGGAGATTGTAAGCACCATACGTTTTGTATGTTAGTAGTAAGTTAAGGCTGAGAGAGAATAGGCTGTAGAAGAGTGTAAGCAGCATACGTTTTGTATGTTACTTCAAGGTAAGGCTATGAGAGAATGAGCTGTGGGAGAGTGAAGCAGCATACGTTTTGTATGTTAGTAGTAAGTTAAGGCTGAGAGAGAATAGGCTGTAGAAGAGTGTAAGCAGCATACGTTTTGTATGTTACTTCAAGGTAAGGCCATGAGAGAATGAGCTGTAGAAGAGTGTAAGCAGCATACGTTTTGTATGTTAGTAGTAAGTTAAGGCTGAGAGAGAATAGGCTGTAGAAGAGTGTAAGCAGCATACGTTTTGTATGTTACTTCAAGGTAAGGCTATGAGAGAATAAGCTGTGGGAGATTGTAAGCACCATACGTTTTGTATGTTAGTAGTAAGTTAAGGCTGAAAGAGAATAGGCTGTAGAAGAGTGTAAGCAGCATACGTTTTGTATGTTACTTCAAGGTAAGGCTATGAGAGAATGACCTGTGGGAGGGTGTAAGCAGCATACGTTTTGTATGTTACTTCAAGGTAAGTCTATGAGAGAATGAGCTGTGGGAGATTGTAAGCACCATACGTTTTGTATGTTAATAGTAAGTTAAGGCTGAGAGAGAATAGGCTGTAGAAGAGTGTAAGCAGCATACGTTTTGTATGTTACTTCAAGGTAAGGCTATGAGAGAATGAGCTGTGGGAGAGTGAAGCAGCATACGTTTTGTATGTTAGTAGTAAGTTAAGGCTGAGAGAGAATAGGCTGTAGAAGAGTGTAAGCAGCATATGTTTTGTATGTTACTTCAAGGTAAGGCTATGAGAGAATGAGCTGTGGGAGATTGTAAGCACCATACGTTTTGTATGTTAGTAGTAAGTTAAGGCTGAGAGAGAATAGGCTGTAGAAGAGTGTAAGCAGCATACGTTTTGTATGTTACTTCAAGGTAAGGCTATGAGAGAATGAGCTGTGGGAGGTTGTAAGCACCATACGTTTTGTATGTTAGTAGTAAGTTAAGGCTGAGAGAGAATAGGCTGTAGAAGAGTGTAAGCAGCATACGTTTTGTATGTTACTTCAAGGTAAGGCTATGAGAGAATGAGCTGTGGGAGAGTGAAGCAGCATACGTTTTGTATGTTAGTAGTAAGTTAAGGCTGAGAGTGAATAGGCTGTAGAAGAGTGTAACCAGCATACGTTTTGTATGTTACTTCAAGGTAAGGCTATAAGAGAATGAGCTGTAGAAGAGTGTAAGCAGCATACGTTTTTTATGTTACTAGCAAGGTAAGGCTAGGTGAGAATGAGCTGTGGGAGAGTGAAGCAGCATACGTTTTGTATGATACGTCGAAGAAAGGCTAGGAGAGAATGAGCTGTGGGAGAGTGTAAGCAGCATACGTTTTGTATGTTATTAGCAAGGTTAGGCTAGGAGAGAAAGAGCTGTGGGAGAGTGTAAAAGCAGCATACGTTTTGTGTGTTACGTGCAAGGTAATGGGGCAAGAGAGTGTTGGTTAGACAGTGTACGGAGTATACAATTTAAGGCTGTCTCCTCCCATCTTCTCGGCGTTTTTGTCTCGTCTCGTCAAGTCTCGTATCGTCTCTATTCTTCTAGTCATAATTATATTATAAATAATAAGATGAATAAAAAAATCCATCAAATCATACTAATTTCATAAATTATTTAATTTTTTAAAGCAGATTCAAAATAAATATTATAACTAATATTTCTATTGTTATAGTTTTGATTGTGTTATTAATGATTAGATTAAACCATGTAACAATGGTTTATTACCTAATAGAATGAATTCACAGACTAGGATGCGCTATAACAATTAATAATCCGCAAAGTAATCGACAATCACAAAATTCTTTTGAAACGTATTTTAAAGAGTTTATTAAAGGTCTATAAGTTATTAAAATATATGTGTGTATGTTAATAGATGTATATTTTGTAGGATTACGTCTTTACTAAAAAACCGTTCGTTATTCTACGAAGGCGATACTAGCGGATCGCCTTAGAACTACAACTAAATGTTCTGAATAATAGGTACTAATTACATTACTGAAGATAATATAAAATTTGAATTGCGCTTTTATATAACAAGGGACACATTTATGTAGACAAATTGCTTATTTACTAATATAAAGCGAACCTAATACAAGTCACACCATTAGTCAAACTCTGAGAACACTTCTCTGCTTTCAATTAACTAGCAAACTCTGTTAACAAACAAGACGTTTACTAGCTTTATTCAGTTGTCTACCTTCAGTAAATAATTATAACAGGTCATATTTTTATAGATGGCTAGCGCATTTCTAAAATCATATTTTCTTTTTGTTAGTTTTGTTACCTGTTTTGTTTTGAGAAATATATAAATCAGGTTATTATTTATATGCTTAAACCCTAGAAATACTGATTTTGTTTTATTTAGCAAATCATAATGCTATTAGATTATATATATATATTTTAAAACAACATAGGTTATTCAAATACAAGAATATTTATTAATTTATATCCTAATTAATAAGGGATATAAATTAATAAATATTCTTGTATTTGAATAACCTATGTTATTTTAAATTATTAAACAAGAAAACGTATTTTATATATATATATATATATATATATATATATATATATATATATAGGCCTATATTGGATTATGTATATATTATGCTTTTTTGGAATAACGTTTTGAACGATCTAGAGTATAGTCTCGAAATTCCGAGTCCCGATTTTCCGAGCTTCCGTTAGATTCGAGCTCGGCTTCGAGTCAGCTGAGCCGTGGTATTAATCCCCAAAGACGCTTGCGTTTAAAAATATTTCCACGTCAGCATTAGTTGTTTCATATAAGAAATAGTGCTGATTGAATGGATAGATAATTATTCAAAGAGTGTTTGTTTTAATCAGTTTGTGCCTGATAGTAAAAGGTTTTTAAAAAAAACCGTTTGCCTCGGAAGCTTATTTTACTGTTAGACAAAGCACCGTCGCTTCCTTATGAAGATAAACTGTGCTCTGATGACATCAGCGCTTTAAATCTTCCCACATATTGCGAGCCTAATCCATCAGTGTGTTGTGGAACAGAAGAAGAAAATACACTCGTTACCTTTTACAATCCTTGGAAAAGACTAAAAGGGAAGAAAGCATTGTGGGCTTTCTAAGAAAAATTACAGTTACGGGATTTGTGTACTATATAGCCGAATCATGGAACAAAATAAAAGAAAAAACGTCAAGTGTGTCGTGAAATAAACTCCTGAATCATAATGGAACCATTAACTGTATTATTGATTCACAAGAAGAAACAGATTCGACATTTTTTAACAAGAAACTTCCAGGTTGTGAATATTCCAACTCGAACAATTTGAGATAACAGATGTTACGATTATTGAAATTGTACAAGAAACTACTGAAGCCGGTGATGACGAGAATAAAGAAAGTTTGACCGAGACACAACAAGAAGGGATAATTAGTCACGATGAAGAAGAAACGACCGCCTTGGAAACTGCGCCACGCTATACTGAACAACAGACACCACCCAACAGATGTGCTCTTGCTAAAACGTCTACGCAGCACGAAAACTCTCTGATAAGCAAACGCAGAAGGCACTTATAACATTTTCCAAAAAAATATAGCAACTGTAATGAACAATGTATTCCAAAGCTACATTAGCTTATGTAGGAAATGTAATCAATAAAGTTCTATAAACGTATTTTTTGCAGTTTCTTGATGTAATCATCTTCAATTCACAGATTAAACTAATTTTAAAAATACTTAACTAAGTTAATACGTAATTGCTTACTTGCTGACGCGTTTCAAAACATTCGTTCCTTTTACGAAGCTAAACAGACATAAATCCATTCTCGTTAGAACCTTTGCACCGATGCCGCCAGTAGAGGGTTAGCTTCGTAAAAGGAACGAATGTTTTGAAACGCGTCAGCAAGTAAGCAATTTCGTATTCATTTAGTTAGGTATTTTTAAAATTAGTATTTTTTCGTTCCTAATTACAGTGTTGATTGATTGGAACTCCAGTTTTTTTATTATAAAGGGACTATTTTCTTATAATTCGAGTTTTCGCTAATCCGAGGGTGTCTCGGTCCCCTCTACTTCAAATTATCGAAACTCTACTGTATTGTTTTTTATGTCTGGAGAGAACCATTCAGTTTTCAACCCTGTATAATTGTCACATTTTAATTAATTACATAGGCTATATTGTAAAGAAAAATGTTTATAGTGGAATTTCTTTAAAAGCATTAAAATACATACAAAGCAATAGTTAAGATATTGGAAAAATTAAAGTTGGTATGTTTTACGATAAAAGAGAAAATTCAGACAATATTTTCTTATCATATTAATATGAATTCAGTTATAAATTCTTTCTCCCTTAAAAAGTAAACAGGATATTAGCAATGCCTTTGACAGAAGCAAATCTGTTACAGTACAATGTTCTTGCAATAATGTAAAACTATTTAATAATTAAATCGCAACACTAAGGATCTTCCACCTCAGTTGTGCAGAGAGTTTGTAAATGAACAGCTAGTTTAATCACAAATGTAGAGCACAGCCTTAACTCTAACAGAAGCTAATTGATTAAAGCTAGCTTTGCCCTCTCTGTGTTTCGATCAAACTCCTACGTCAGCAAGTGCGGCCTAAAGTGAGTGTCCCGAATTGAACATTACACACACTGTCGGTCATGTTAACAAGGTTAGGTGTACATTAATGTAAACAACAACAGTCTCTTTAAACTTAAATCATTCGTCAGTCGTTGGACTAACCGACAGAAAATTTAAATTAATTCAAATATTTAAATTTGCTTAAAGTGTATTAAATAGGCTTATATTGATTTTCATACATTTTCATAATAAAAAATTGATTAAAATAATTAAAAAGAACAGAAGTGATGACGTGTGAAATAATTTAGCTATAAAAGAGTTATTAGAGGCATAGGCTTTATAGTAAGGTGTATAAAGAAATATAAAAATTAGCATAACCTCAAAAAGTATAAAATAAATTTAAACTTTTAGAAGTTTAGTCTTAACTTTTAGTCTCTGAGGATAATTTTAAACATATTCCATGCATTTGGTTTTAGGAGATTTTCATGATTTTTGTTGTAGACTTTAAGTGGAGTTTTATATTTGCATATTAAGAGGTTATTTCTTGAGAATGAAATAAATAAAGTTGTATAGTAAATAGTTGAGATTAGTAATATTTGAATGACAAAATTATACATTTATTTTGAAATATTGGCAATGCATTACAGTCTATATATGTCTTAATTTATTTGAGACACCAATGATATTAATTACAATTATTTCAAATATAATTCCTTGATGTATTTGATAAATCAATAACTACCTTGGTCAAATGTGTTTGTTTGTCCTTATTAAACTTTGGATTATATTCAATTATTGCAAGCTAGTTTTTGTGTAGTTGATAATTTGAACTACTTCATTAAGAGTTTTGTTCAACATAACTCAGGCAATTTCTTGGCTACAAAATTCTCTCGATGAATCGTGTTATATAAATTATTTTAATTTCTTTGACATTTCACGGACCTATAAGACATTGTCTGCGGACCACGTGTTGGGAACCACTGAGACTGATTATATTTAACACAAGCTTTCAAGCGTGTGCAGTATAATGTCAGGTTTGAACATTCACTTAGTTTGCCGTTTCACTACTAGAGCGCATCTCAGGCTTAGTTTTTGAAAATTACCAACTATGGAGCAACAATGACTTTTTAGCCGTAGCTATAAATATTTATTAAAATCTGATTTTAAACTACGGTAATTTGTCTTATAAATTTTATTCTACTAAAAAAGAAGTCCTAATATTGTAAAATATTTTATACTATTTGTATTAAATTGGTTACAAATACTCTTATTTTCCTTAATATTTTATCTACAGCTAATTCTTTCACAATTCGTATAATACCTTGATCACTTTCGTGCAATCCAATAGACTACTATTTGTAAACATTGCAGGTAGGTAAAGAAATTTTCTACTTATTTTGAAAAAAGTTATCTTTTTAAAAACTTATATCATCATCCATGACGTGTGTAAATGGTGAAATTTTAATTAATTTGTTATTTCGTTGGTTATTTTAAATTAAGTCTATTAGTCAACAAGGAAGATATTGCAATACAAAAACATATTATAAAACAACTAAAATTTTAAAACTAATTGTTGTTTTACATCTAAAACTACTTGTACTTTACTTAGGCCTGTATATATATATATATATATATATATATATATATATATATATATATATATATATATTACGTTGGCCTTCATTTAAAAATATTAGGCCGTCCTTTCTTTTCTCCAGGAGTTATAATTTTGTGCCTCCTTTGCCCCTTTAGGTCAACTATTCGCCATCTCTCACTAATTTTCCTATCCAATAGATCCCCCATCCAAGTCGCTCATAAACCTCGCTTTTCTTTTCCAGCTATCATGATTCTGTATCCTTCTTTAGCACTCTGGGGCAACTATCATCTTTCTGTAGTTCCCCTTTCTGTCGTCTCCCTATCTACAATGATGTGATGATTTCCTACCCATGTCAAAACGCTCACTTCCTCTTCTTTTCTCCAGAGGCCATGGTCTTGTACCTACCTTGACTACTCTATACCAGCGTGGTTTTCCACAAACGTTTCCCTATCTAAGGTCCCCTAATTAACCACTATCCATGTCAGACAAGCCTTCCCTGTTTCTTGGCACCATCGTTCTACCTTCCTTAACCACTATGGACTAGCTATTCTCCTCCTATTCTAAGCGTGGTCTCCCACAATCGTTTCGCTATCTAAGGTTCCCTAATTAACCACTATCCATGTCAGACAAGTCTTCCCTGTTTCTTAGTACCATCGTTCTACCTTCCTTAACCACAATGGACTAGCTATTCTCCTCCTATTCTAAGCGTGGTCTCCCACAATCGTTTCGCTATCTAAGGTCCCCTAATTAACCACTATCCATGTCAGAGAAGCCTTCCCTGTTTCTTAGTAACATCGTTCTACCTTCCTTAACCACTATAGACTAGCTATTCTCCTCCTATTCTAAGCGTGGTCTCCCACAATCGTTTCGCTATCTAAGGTCCCCTAATTAACCACTATCCATGTCAGAGAAGCCTTCCCTGTTTCTTAGTAACATCGTTCTACCTTCCTTAACCACTATAGACTAGCTATTCTCCTCCTATTCTAAGCGTGGTCCTTCACAATCGTTTCCCTATCTAAGGTTCCCTAATTAACCACTATCCATGTCAGACAAGTCTTCCCTGTTTCTTAGTACCATCGTTCTACCTACCTTAACCACAATGGACTAGCTATTCTCCTCCTATTCCAAGCGTGGTCTCCCACAACCGTTTCGCTGTCTAAGGTCCCCTAATCTACCACTATCCATGTCAGAGAAGCCTTCCCTGTTTCTTAGCACCATCGTTCTACCTTCCTTAACCACAATGGACTAGCTATTCTCCTCCTATTCTAAGCGTGGTCTCCCACAACCGTTTCGCTGTCTAAGGTCCCCTAATCTACCACTATCCATGTCAGAGAAGCCTTCCCTGTTTCTTAGTAACATCGTTCTACCTTCCTTAACCACTATGGACTAGCTATTCTCCTCCTATTCTAAGCGTGGTCCTTCACAATCGTTTCGCTATCTAAGGTTCCCTAATTAACCACTATCCATGTCAGACAAGTCTTCCCTGTTTCTTAGTACCATCGTTCTACCTTCCTTAACCACAATGGACTAGCTATTCTCCTCCTATTCTAAGCGTGGTCTCCCACAACCGTTTCGATATCTAAGGTCCCCTAATTAACCACCATCCATGTCAGACAAGTCTTCCCTGTTTCTTAGTACCATCTTTCTACCTTCCTTAACCACAATGGACTAGCTATTCTCCTCCTATTCTAAGCGTGGTCTCCCACAACCGTTTCGCTGTCTAAGGTCCCCTAATTAACCACCATCCATGTCAGACAAGTCTTCCCTCTTTCTTAGTACCATCGTTCTACCTTCCTTAACCACAATGGACTAGCTATTCTCCTCCTATTCTAAGCGTGGTATCCCACAACCGTTTCGCTGTCTAAGGTCCCCTAATTAACCACTATCCATGTCAGAGAAGCCTTCCCTGTTTCTTAGTAACATCGTTCTACCTTCCTTAACCACTATAGACTAGCTATTCTCCTCCTATTCTAAGCGTGGTCCTTCACAATCGTTTCGCTATCTAAGGTTCCCTAATTAACCACTATCCATGTCAGACAAGTCTTCCCTGTTTCTTAGTACCATCGTTCTACCTTCCTTAACCACTATGGACTAGCTATTCTCCTCCTATTCTAAGCGTGGTCTCCCACAACCGTTTCGCTGTCTAAGGTCCCCTAATCTACCACTATCCATGTCAGAGAAGCCTTCCCTGTTTCTTGGCACCATCGTTCTACCTTCCTTAACCACTATGGACTAGCTATTCTCCTCCTATTCTAAGCGTGGTCTCCCACAACCGTTTCGCTGTCTAAGGTCCCCTAATCTACCACTATCCATGTCAGAGAGGCCTTCCCTGTTTCTTGGCACCATCGTTCTACCTTCCTTAACCACTATGGACTAGCTATTCCCCTCCTATTCTAAGCGTGGTCTCCCACAACCGTTTCCCTATCTAAGGTCCCCTAATCCACCACTGTCCATGTCAGACAAGCCTTCCCTGTTTCTTAGCACCATCGTTCTACCTTCCTTAACCACAATGGACTAGCTATTCTCCTCCTATTCTAAGCGTGGTCTCCCACAATCGTTTCGCTATCTAAGGTCCCCTAATTAACCACTATCCATGTCAGACAAGCCTTCCCTGTTTCTTAGCACTATCGTTCTACCTTCCTTAACCACTATAGACTAGCTATTCTCCTCCTATTCTAATCGTGGTCCCTCACAATCGTTTCGCTATCTAAGGTCCCCTAATTAACCACTATCCATGTCAGACAAACCTTTCCTGTTTCTTGGCACCATCGTTCTACCTTCCTTAACCACTATGGACTAGCTATTCTCCTCCTATTCTAAGCGTGGTCTCCCACAATCGTTTCGCTATCTAAGGTCCCCTAATTAACCACTATCCATGTCAGACAAGCCTTCCCTGTTTCTTAGCACTATCGTTCTACCTTCCTTAACCACTATAGACTAGCTATTCTCCTCCTATTCTAATTGTGGTCCCTCACAATCGTTTCCCTATCTAAGGTTCCCTAATCCACCGTTATTTATGTCAGACAAGCCTTCCCTGTTTCTTGGCACCATCGTTCTACCTTCCTTAACCACTATGGACTAGCTATTCTCCTCCTATTCTAAGCGTGGTCTCCCACAACCGTTTCGCTGTCTAAGGTCCCCTAATCTACCACTATCCATGTCAGAGAGGCCTTCCCTGTTTCTTGGCACCATCGTTCTACCTTCCTTAACCACTATGGACTAGCTATTCCCCTCCTATTCTAAGCGTGGTCTCCCACAACCGTTTCCCTATCTAAGGTCCCCTAATCCACCACTGTCCATGTCAGACAAGCCTTCCCTGTTTCTTAGCACCATCGTTCTACCTTCCTTAACCACAATGGACTAGCTATTCTCCTCCTATTCTAAGCGTGGTCCCTCACAATCGTTTCGCTATCTAAGGTCCCCTAATTAACCACTATCCATGTCAGACAAGCCTTTCCTGTTTCTTGGCACCATCGTTCTACCTTCCTTAACCACTATGGACTAGCTATTCTCCTCCTATTCTAAGCGTGGTCTCCCACAATCGTTTCGCTATCTAAGGTCCCCTAATTAACCACTATCCATGTCAGACAAGCCTTCCCTGTTTCTTAGCACTATCGTTCTACCTTCCTTAACCACTATAGACTAGCTATTCTCCTCCTATTCTAATTGTGGTCCTCACAATCATTTCGCTATCTAAGGTCCCCTAATTAAGCACTATCCATGTCAGACAAGCCTTCCCTGTTTCTTAGCACCATCGTTCTACCTTCCTTAACCACTATAGACTAGCTATTCTCCTCCTATTCTAAGCGTGGTCTCCCACAATCGTTTCGCTATCTAAGGTCCCCTAATCTACCACCATCCATGTCAGAGAAGCCTTCCCTGTTTCTTGGCACCATCGTTCTACCTTCCTTAACCACAATGGACTAGCTATTCTCCTCCTATTCTAAGCGTGGTCTCCCACAATCGTTTCGCTATCTAAGGTCCCCTAATCTACCACTATCCATGTCAGAGAAGCCTTCCCTGTTTCTTGGCACCATCGTTCTACCTTCCTTAACCACTATGGACTAGCTATTCTCCTCCTATTCTAAGCGTGGTCTCCCACAATCGTTTCGCTATCTAAGGTCCCCTAATCTACCACTATCCATGTCAGAGAAGCCTTCCCTGTTTCTTATCACCATCGTTCTACCTTCCTTAACCACAATGGACTAGCTATTCTCCTCCTGTTCTAAGCGTGGCCTCCCACAATCGTTTCGCTATCTAAGGTCAACTAATCTACCACCATCCATGTCAGAGAAGCATTCCCTGTTTCTTAGTACCATCGTTCTACCTTCCTTAACCACTATAGGCTAGCTATTCCCCTCCTATTCTAATTGTGGTCCCTCACAATCGTTTCCCTATCTAAGGTTCCCTAATCCACCGTTATTTATGTCAGACAAGTCTTCCCTGTTTCTTAGTACCATCGTTCTACCTTCCTTAACCACTATAGGCTAGCTATTCCCCTCCTATTCTAATTGTGGTCCCTCACAATCGTTTCCCTATCTAAGGTTCCCTAATCCACCGTTATTTATGTCAGACAAGTCTTCCCTGTTTCTTAGTACCATCGTTCTACCTTCCTTAACCACTATAGGCTAGCTATTCCCCTCCTATTCTAATTGTGGTCCCTCACAATCGTTTCCCTATCTAAGGTTCCCTAATCCACCGTTATTTATGTCAGACAAGTCTTCCCTGTTTCTTAGTACCATCGTTCTACCTTCCTTAACCACTATAGGCTAGCTATTCCCCTCCTATTCTAATTGTGGTCCCTCACAATCGTTTCCCTATCTAAGGTTCCCTAATCCACCGTTATTTATGTCAGACAAGTCTTCCCTGTTTCTTAGTACCATCGTTTTACCTTCCTTAACCACTATGGACTAGCTATTCTCCTCCTATTCTAAGCGTGGTCTCCCACAATCGTTTCGCTATCTAAGGTCCCCTAATCTACCACTATCCATGTCAGAGAAGCCTTCCCTGTTTCTTGGCACCATCGTTCTACCTACCTTAACCACTATGGACTAGCTATTCTCCTCCTATTCTAAGCGTGGTCTCCCACAATCGTTTCGCTATCTGAGGTCCCCTAATCTACCACTATCCATGTCAGAGAAGCCTTCCCTGTTTCTTGGCACCATCGTTCTACCTTCCTTAACCACAATGGACTAGCTATTCTCCTCCTATTCTAAGCGTGGTCTCCCACAATCGTTTCGCTATCTAAGGTCCCCTAATCTACCACCATCCATGTCAGAGAAGCCTTCCCTGTTTCTTAGTACCATCGTTCTACCTTCCTTAACCACTATAGGCTAGCTATTCCCCTCCTATTCTAATTGTGGTCCCTCACAATCGTTTCCCTATCTAAGGTTCCCTAATTAACCACTATCCATGTCAGACAAGTCTTCCCTGTTTCTTAGTACCATCGTTCTACCTTCTTTAACCACAATGGACTAGCTATTCTCCTCCTATTCTAAGCGTGGTCTCCCACAACCGTTTCGCTGTCTAAGGTCCCCTAATCTACCACTATCCATGTCAGAGAAGCCTTCCCTGTTTCTTGGCACCATCGTTCTACCTTTCTTAACCACTATGGACTAGCTATTCTCCTCCTATTCTAAGCGTGGTCTCCCACAACCGTTTCGCTATCTAAGGTCCCCTAATTAACCACTATCCATGTCAGACAAGCCTTCCCTGTTTCTTAGCACTATCGTTCTACCTTCCTTAACCACTATAGACTAGCTATTCTCCTCCTATTCTAATTGTGGTCCCTCACAATCGTTTCGCTATCTAAGGTCCCCTAATTAAGCACTATCCATGTCAGACAAGCCTTCCCTGTTTCTTAGCACCATCGTTCTACCTTCCTTAACCACTATAGACTAGCTATTCTCCTCCTATTCTAAGCGTGGTCTCCCACAATCGTTTCGCTATCTAAGGTCCCCTAATTAACCACTATCCATGTCAGACAAGCCTTCCCTGTTTCTTAGCACTATCGTTCTACCTTCCTTAACCACTATAGACTAGCTATTCTCCTCCTATTCTAATTGTGGTCCCTCACAATCGTTTCGCTATCTAAGGTCCCCTAATTAACCACTATCCATGTCAGACAAGCCTTCCCTGTTTCTTAGCACCATCGTTCTACCTTCCTTAACCACTATGGACTAGCAATTCTCCTCCTATTCTAAGCGTGGTCTTCCACAATCGTTTCGCTATCTAAGGTCCCCTAATCTACCACTATTCATGTCAGAGAAGCCTTCCCTGTTTCTTGGCACCATCGTTCTACCTTCCTTAACCACAATGGACTAGCTATTCTCCTCCTATTCTAAGCGTGGTCTCCCACAATCGTTTCCCTATC
Organism: Prosapia bicincta; assembly: GCA_036971475.1. Classification (NCBI taxonomy): domain Eukaryota; kingdom Metazoa; phylum Arthropoda; class Insecta; order Hemiptera; family Cercopidae; genus Prosapia; species Prosapia bicincta. The sequence continues at coordinate 48,833,515 of JBAIZL010000006.1, forward strand.
TAAGGTTCCCTAATCCAGCGTTATTTATGTCAGACAAGCCTTCCCTGTTTCTTAGCACCATCGTTCTACCTTCCTTAACCACTATATGCTAGCTATTCCCCTCCTATTCTAATTGTGGTCCCTCACAATCGTTTCCCTATCTAAGGTTCCCTAATCCACCGTTATTTATGTCAGACAAGTCTTCCCTGTTTCTTAGTACCATCGTTCTACCTTCCTTAACCACTATAGGCTAGCTATTCCCCTCCTATTCTAATTGTGGTCCCTCACAATCGTTTCCCTATCTAAGGTTCCCTAATCCACCGTTATTTATGTCAGACAAGTCTTCCCTGTTTCTTAGTACCATCGTTCTACCTTCCATAACCACTATAGGCTAGCTATTCCCCTCCTATTCTAATTGTGGTCCCTCACAATCGTTTCCCTATCTAAGGTTCCCTAATCCACCGTTATTTATGTCAGACAAGTCTTCCCTGTTTCTTAGTACCATCGTTTTACCTTCCTTAACCACTATAGGCTAGCTATTCCCCTCCTATTCTAATTGTGGTCCCTCACAATCGTTTCCCTATCTAAGGTTCCCTAATCCACTGTTATTTATGTCAGACAAGTCTTCCCTGTTTCTTAGTACCATCGTTCTACCTTCCTTAACCACTATAGGCTAGCTATTCCCCTCCTATTCTAATTGTGGTCCCTCACAATCGTTTCCATATCTAAGGTTCCCTAATCCACCGTTATTTATGTCAGACAAGTCTTCCCTGTTTCTTAGTACCATCGTTTTACCTTCCTTAACCACTATGGACTAACTATTCTCCTCCTATTCTAATTGTGGTCCCTCACAATCGTTTCCCTATCTAAGGTTCCCTAATCCACCGTTATTTATGTCAGACAAGTCTTCCCTGTTTCTTAGTACCATCGTTTTACCTTCCTTAACCACTATAGGCTAGCTATTCCCCTCCTATTCTAATTGTGGTCCCTCACAATCGTTTCCCTATCTAAGGTTCCCTAATCCACCGTTATTTATGTCAGACAAGTCTTCCCTGTTTCTTAGTACCATCGTTCTACCTTCCTTAACCACTATAGGCTAGCTTTTCCCCTCCTATTCTAATTGTGGTCCCTCACAATCGTTTCCCTATCTTAGGTTCCCTAATCCACCGTTATTTATGTCAGACAAGTCTTCCCTGTTTCTTAGTACCATCGTTTTACCTTCCTTAACCACTATGGACTAGCTATTCTCCTCCTATTCTAAGCGTGGTCTCCCACAATCGTTTCGCTATCCAAGGTCCCCTAATCTACCACTATCCATGTCAGAGAAGCCTTCCCTGTTTCTTGGCACCATCGTTCTACCTTCCTTAACCACAATGGACTAGCTATTCTCCTCCTATTCTAAGCGTGGTCTCCCACAATCGTTTCGCTATCTAAGGTCCCCTAATCTACCACCATCCATGTCAGAGAAGCCTTCCCTGTTTCTTAGTACCATCGTTCTACCTTCCTTAACCACTATAGGCTAGCTATTCCCCTCCTATTCTAATTGTGGTCCCTCACAATCGTTTCCCTATCTAAGGTTCCCTAATCCACCGTTATTTATGTCAGACAAGTCTTCCCTGTTTCTTAGTACCATCGTTCTACCTTCCTTAACCACTATAGGCTAGCTATTTCCCTCCTATTCTAATTGTGGTCCCTCACAATCGTTTCCCTATCTAAGGTTCCCTAATCCACAGTTATTTATGTCAGACAAGTCTTCCCTGTTTCTTAGTACCATCGTTCTACCTTCCTTAACCACTATAGGCTAGCTATTCCCCTCCTATTCTAATTGTGGTCCCTCACAACCGTTTCCCTATCTAAGGTTCCCTAATCCACCGTTATTTATGTCAGACAAGTCTTCCCTGTTTCTTAGTACCATCGGTCTACCTTCCTTAACCACTATAGGCTAGCTATTCCCCTCCTATTCTAATTGTGGTCCCTCACAATCGTTTCCCTATCTAAGGTTCCCTAATCCACCGTTATTTATGTCAGACAAGTCTTCCCTGTTTCTTAGTACCATCGTTCTACCTTCCTTAACCACTATGGACTAGCTATTCTCCTCCTATTCTAATTGTGGTCCCTCACAATCGTTTCGCTATCTAAGGTCCCCTAATTAACCACTATCCATGTCAGAGAAGCCTTCCCTGTTTCTTGGCACCATCGTTCTACCTTCCTTAACCACTTTGGACTAGCTATTCTCCTCCTATTCTAAGCGTGGTCTCCCACAATCGTTTCGCTATCTAAGGTCCCCTAATCTACCACTATTCATGTCAGAGAAGCCTTCCCTGTTTCTTGGCAACATCGTTCTACCTTCCTTAACCACAATGGACTAGCTTTCTCCTCCTATTCTAAGCGTGGTCTCCCACAATCGTTTCGCTATCTAAGGTCCCCTAATCTACCACTATCCATGTCAGAGAAGCCTTCCCTGTTTCTTGGCACCATCGTTCTACCTTCCTTAACCACTATAGACTAGCTATTCCCCTCCTATTCTAAGCGTGGTCTCCCACAATCGTTTCGCTATCTAAGGTCCCCTAATCTACCACTATCCATGTCAGAGAAACCTTCCCTGTTTTTTGGCACCATCGTTCTACGTTCCTTAACCACTGTAGGCTAGCTATTCCCCTCCTATTCTAATTGTGGTCCCTCACAATCGTTTCCCTATCTAAGGTTCCCTAATCCACCGTTATTTATGTCAGACAAGCCTTCCCTGTTTCTTGGCACCATCGTTCTACCTTCCTTAACCACTATGGACTAGCTATTCTCCTCCTATTCTAAGCGTGGTCTCCCACAACCGTTTCGCTGTCTAAGGTCCCCTAATCTACCACTATCCATGTCAGAGAGGCCTTCCCTGTTTCTTGGCACCATCGTTCTACCTTCCTTAACCACTATGGACTAGCTATTCCCCTCCTATTCTAAGCGTGGTCTCCCACAACCGTTTCCCTATCTAAGGTCCCCTAATCCACCACTGTCCATGTCAGACAAGCCTTCCCTGTTTCTTAGCACCATCGTTCTACCTTCCTTAACCACAATGGACTAGCTATTCTCCTCCTATTCTAAGCGTGGTCCCTCACAATCGTTTCGCTATCTAAGGTCCCCTAATTAACCACTATCCATGTCAGACAAGCCTTTCCTGTTTCTTGGCACCATCGTTCTACCTTCCTTAACCACTATGGACTAGCTATTCTCCTCCTATTCTAAGCGTGGTCTCCCACAATCGTTTCGCTATCTAAGGTCCCCTAATTAACCACTATCCATGTCAGACAAGCCTTCCCTGTTTCTTAGCACTATCGTTCTACCTTCCTTAACCACTATAGACTAGCTATTCTCCTCCTATTCTAATTGTGGTCCTCACAATCATTTCGCTATCTAAGGTCCCCTAATTAAGCACTATCCATGTCAGACAAGCCTTCCCTGTTTCTTAGCACCATCGTTCTACCTTCCTTAACCACTATAGACTAGCTATTCTCCTCCTATTCTAAGCGTGGTCTCCCACAATCGTTTCGCTATCTAAGGTCCCCTAATTAACCACTATCCATGTCAGACAAGCCTTCCCTGTTTCTTAGCACTATCGTTCTACCTTCCTTAACCACTATAGACTAGCTATTCTCCTCCTATTCTAATTGTGGTCCCTCACAATCGTTTCGCTATCTAAGGTCCCCTAATTAACCACTATCCATGTCAGACAAGCCTTCCCTGTTTCTTAGCACCATCGTTCTACCTTCTTTAACCACTATGGACTAGCTATTCTCCTCCTATTCTAATTGTGGTCCCTCACAATCGTTTCGCTATCTAAGGTCCCCTAATTAACCACTATCCATGTCAGACAAGCCTTCCCTGTTTCTTAGTACCATCGTTCTACCTTCCTTAACCACTATAGGCTAGCTATTCCCCTCCTATTCTAATTGTGGTCCCTCACAATCGTTTCCCTATCTAAGGTTCCCTAATCCACCGTTATTTATGTCAGACAAGTCTTCCCTGTTTCTTAGTACCATCGTTCTACCTTCCTTAACCACTATAGGCTAGCTATTCCCCTCCTATTCTAATTGTGGTCCCTCACAATCGTTTCCCTATCTAAGGTTCCCTAATCCACCGTTATTTATGTCAGACAAGTCTTCCCTGTTTCTTAGTACCATCGTTCTACCTTCCTTAACCACTATAGGCTAGCTATTCCCCTCCTATTCTAATTGTGGTCCCTCACAATCGTTTCCCTATCTAAGGTTCCCTAATCCACCGTTATTTATGTCAGACAAGTCTTCCCTGTTTCTTAGTACCATCGTTCTACCTTCCTTAACCACTATAGGCTAGCTATTCCCCTCCTATTCTAATTGTGGTCCCTCACAATCGTTTCCCTATCTAAGGTTCCCTAATCCACCGTTATTTATGTCAGACAAGTCTTCCCTGTTTCTTAGTACCATCGTTCTACCTTCCTTAACCACTATAGGCTAGCTGTTCCCCTCCTATTCTAATTGTGGTCCCTCACAATCGTTTCCCTATCTAAGGTTCCCTAATCCACCGTTATTTATGTCAGACAAGTCTTCCCTGTTTCTTAGTACCATCGTTCTACCTTCCTTAACCACTATAGGCTAGCTATTCCCCTCCTATTCTAATTGTGGTCCCTCACAATCGTTTCCCTATCTAAGGTTCCCTAATCCACCGTTATTTATGTCAGACAAGTCTTCCCTGTTTCTTAGTACCATCGTTTTACCTTCCTTAACCACTATGGACTAGCTATTCTCCTCCTATTCTAAGCGTGGTCTCCCACAATCGTTTCGCTATCTAAGGTCCCCTAATCTACCACTATCCATGTCAGAGAAGCCTTCCCTGTTTCTTGGCACCATCGTTCTACCTACCTTAACCACTATGGACTAGCTATTCTCCTCCTATTCTAAGCGTGGTCTCCCACAATCGTTTCGCTATCTGAGGTCCCCTAATCTACCACTATCCATGTCAGAGAAGCCTTCCCTGTTTCTTGGCACCATCGTTCTACCTTCCTTAACCACAATGGACTAGCTATTCTCCTCCTATTCTAAGCGTGGTCTCCCACAATCGTTTCGCTATCTAAGGTCCCCTAATCTGCCACCATCCATGTCAGAGAAGATTTCCCTGTTTCTTAGTACCATCGTTCTACCTTCCTTACCCCTATAGGCTAGCTATTCCCCTCCTATTCTAATTGTGGTCCCTCACAATCGTTTCCCTATCTAAGGTTCCCTAATTAACCACTATCCATGTCAGACAAGTCTTCCCTGTTTCTTAGTACCATCGTTCTACCTTCTTTAACCACAATGGACTAGCTATTCTCCTCCTATTCTAAGCGTGGTCTCCCACAACCGTTTCGCTGTCTAAGGTCCCCTAATCTACCACTATCCATGTCATAGAAGCCTTCCCTGTTTCTTGGCACCATCGTTCTACCTTCCTTAACCACTATGGTCTAGCTATTCTCCTCCTATTCTAAGCGTGGTCTCCCACAACCGTTTCGCTATCTAAGGTCCCCTAATTAACCACTATCCATGTCAGACAAGCCTTCCCTGTTTCTTAGCACTATCGTTCTACCTTCCTTAACCACTATAGACTAGCTATTCTCCTCCTATTCTAATTGTGGTCCCTCACAATCGTTTCGCTATCTAAGGTCCCCTAATTAAGCACTATCCATGTCAGACAAGCCTTCCCTGTTTCTTAGCACCATCGTTCTACCTTCCTTAACCACTATAGACTAGCTATTCTCCTCCTATTCTAAGCGTGGTCTCCCACAATCGTTTCGCTATCTAAGGTCCCCTAATTAACCACTATCCATGTCAGACAAGCCTTCCCTGTTTCTTAGCACTATCGTTCTACCTTCCTTAACCACTATAGACTAGCTATTCTCCTCCTATTCTAATTGTGGTCCCTCACAATCGTTTCGCTATCTAAGGTCCCCTAATTAACCACTATCCATGTCAGACAAGCCTTCCCGGTTTCTTAGCACCATCGTTCTACCTTCCTTAACCACTATGGACTAGCTATTCTCCTCCTATTCTAATTGTGGTCCCTCACAATCGTTTCGCTATCTAAGATCCCCTAATTAACCACTATCCATGTCAGACAAGCCTTCCCTGTTTCTTAGTATCATCGTTCTACCTTCCTTAACCACTATGGACTAGCAATTCTCCTCCTATTCTAAGCGTGGTCTTCCACAATCGTTTCGCTATCTAAGGTCCCCTAATCTACCACTATTCATGTCAGAGAAGCCTTCCCTGTTTCTTGGCACCATCGTTCTACCTTCCTTAACCACAATGGACTAGCTATTCTCCTCCTATTCTAAGCGTGGTCTCCCACAATCGTTTCGCTATCTAAGGTCCCCTAATCTACCACTATCCATGTCAGAGAAACCTTCCCTGTTTCTTGGCACCATCGTTCTACCTTCCTTAACCACTGTAGGCTAGCTATTCCCCTCCTATTCTAATTGTGGTCCCTCACAATCGTTTCCCTATCTAAGGTTCCCTAATCCACCGTTATTTATGTCTGACAAGCCTTCCCTGTTTCTTAGCACCATCGTTCTACCTTCCTTAACCACTATATGCTAGCTATTCCCCTCCTATTCTAATTGTGGTCCCTCACAATCGTTTCCCTATCTAAGGTTCCCTAATCCACCGTTATTTATGTCAGACAAGTCTTCCCTGTTTCTTAGTACCATCGTTCTACCTTCCTTAACCACTATAGGCTAACTATTCCCCTCCTATTCTAATTGTGGTCCCTCACAATCGTTTCCCTATCTAAGGTTCCCTAATCCACCGTTATTTATGTCAGACAAGTCTTCCCTGTTTCTTAGTACCATCGTTCTACCTTCCTTAACCACTATAGGCTAGCTATTCCCCTCCTATTCTAATTGTGGTCCCTCACAATCGTTTCCCTATCTAAGGTTCCCTAATCCACCGTTATTTATGTCAGGCAAGTCTTCCCTGTTTCTTAGTACCATCGTTCTACCTTCCTTAACCACTATAGGCTAGCTATTCCCCTCCTATTCTAATTGTGGTCCCTCACAATCGTTTCCCTATCTAAGGTTCCCTAATCCACCGTTATTTATGTCAGACAAGTCTTCCCTGTTTCTTAGTACCATCGTTTTACCTTCCTTAACCACTATAGGCTAGCTATTCCCCTCCTATTCTAATTGTGGTCCCTCACAATCGTTTCCCTATCTAAGGTTCCCTAATCCACCGTTATTTATGTCACACAAGTCTTCCCTGTTTCTTAGTACCATCGTTCTACCTTCCTTAACCACTATAGGCTAGCTATTCCCCTCCTATTCTAATTGTGGTCCCTCACAATCGTTTCCCTATCTAAGGTTCCCTAATCCACCGTTATTTATGTCAGACAAGTCTTCCCTGTTTCTTAGTACCATCGTTTTACCTTCCTTAACCACTATGGACTAGCTATTCTCCTCCTATTCTAATTGTGGTCCCTCACAATCGTTTCCCTATCTAAGGTTCCCTAATCCACCGTTATTTATGTCAGACAAGTCTTCCCTGTTTCTTAGTACCATCGTTTTACCTTCCTTAACCACTATAGGCTAGCTATTCCAATCCTATTCTAATTGTGGTCCCTCACAATCGTTTCCCTATCTAAGGTTCCCTAATCCACCGTTATTTATGTCAGACAAGTCTTCCCTGTTTCTTAGTACCATCGTTCTACCTTCCTTAACCACTATAGGCTAGCTATTCCCCTCCTATTCTAATTGTGGTCCCTCACAATCGTTTCCCTATCTTAGGTTCCCTAATCCACCGTTATTTATGTCAGACAAGTCTTCCCTGTTTCTTAGTACCATCGTTTTACCTTCCTTAACCACTATGGACTAGCTATTCTCCTCCTGTTCTAAGCGTGGTCTCCCACAATCGTTTCGCTATCTAAGGTCCCCTAATCTACCACTATCCATGTCAGAGAAGCCTTCCCTGTTTCTTGGCACCATCGTTCTACCTTCCTTAACCACAATGGACTAGCTATTCTCCTCCTATTCTAAGCGTGGTCTCCCACAATCGTTTCGCTATCTAAGGTCCCCTAATCTACCACCATCCATGTCAGAGAAGCCTTCCCTGTTTCTTAGTACCATCGTTCTACCTTCCTTAACCACTATAGGCTAGCTATTCCCCTCCTATTCTAATTGTGGTCCCTCACAACCGTTTCCCTATCTAAGGTTCCCTAATCCACCGTTATTTATGTCAGACAAGTCTTCCCTGTTTCTTCGTACCATCGTTCTACCTTCCTTAACCACTATAGGCTAGCTATTCCCCTCCTATTCTAATTGTGGTCCCTCACAATCGTTTCCCTATCTAAGGTTCCCTAATCCACCGTTATTTATGTCAGACAAGTCTTCACTGTTTCTTAGTACCATCGTTCTACCTTCCTTAACCACTATGGACTAGCTATTCTCCTCCTATTCTAATTGTGGTCTCCCACAATCGTTTCGCTATCTAAGGTCCCCTAATTAACCACTATCCATGTCAGACAAGCCTTCCCTGTTTCTTAGCACTATCGTTCTACCTTCCTTAACCACTATAGACTAGCTATTCTCCTCCTATCCTAATTGTGGTCCCTCACAATCGTTTCGCTATCTAAGGTCCCCTAATCTACCACTATCCATGTCAGAGAAACCTTCCCTGTTTCTTGGCACCATCGTTCTACCTTCCTTAACCACTGTAGGCTAGCTATTCCCCTCCTATTCTAATTGTGGTCCCTCACAATCGTTTCCCTATCTAAGGTTCCCTAATCCACCGTTATTTATGTCAGACAAGCCTTCCCTGTTTCTTAGCACCATCGTTCTACCTTCCTTAACCACTATATGCTAGCTATTCCCCTCCTATTCTAATTGTGGTCCCTCACAATCGTTTCCCTATCTAAGGTTCCCTAATCCACCGTTATTTATGTCAGACAAGTCTTCCCTGTTTCTTAGTACCATCGTTCTACCTTCCTTAACCACTATAGGCTAACTATTCCCCTCCTATTCTAATTGTGGTCCCTCACAATCGTTTCCCTATCTAAGGTTCCCTAATCCACCGTTATTTATGTCAGACAAGTCTTCCCTGTTTCTTAGTACCATCGTTCTACCTTCCTTAACCACTATAGGCTAGCTATTCCCCTCCTATTCTAATTGTGGTCCCTCACAATCGTTTCCCTATCTAAGGTTCCCTAATCCACCGTTATTTATGTCAGGCAAATCTTCCCTGTTTCTTAGTACCATCGTTCTACCTTCCTTAACCACTATAGGCTAGCTATTCCCCTCCTATTACAATTGTGGTCCCTCACAATCGTTTCCCTATCTAAGGTTCCCTAATCCACCGTTATTTATGTCAGACAAGTCTTCCCTGTTTCTTAGTACCATCGTTTTACCTTCCTTAACCACTATAGGCTAGCTATTCCCCTCCTATTCTAATTGTGGTCCCTCACAATCGTTTCCCTATCTAAGGTTCCCTAATCCACCGTTATTTATGTCAGACAAGTCTTCCCTGTTTCTTAGTACCATCGTTCTACCTTCCTTAACCACTATAGGCTAGCTATTCCCCTCCTATTCTAATTGTGGTCCCTCACAATCGTTTCCCTATCTAAGGTTCCCTAATCCACCGTTATTTATGTCAGACAAGTCTTCCCTGTTTCTTAGTACCATCGTTTTACCTTCCTTAACCACTATGGACTAGCTATTCTCCTCCTATTCTAATTGTGGTCCCTCACAATCGTTTCCCTATCTAAGGTTCCCTAATCCACCGTTATTTATGTCAGACAAGTCTTCCCTGTTTCTTAGTACCATCGTTTTACCTTCCTTAACCACAATGGACTAGCTATTCTCCTCCTATTCTAAGCGTGGTCTCCCACAATCGTTTCGCTATCTAAGGTCCCCTAATCTACCACCATCCATGTCAGAGAAGCCTTCCCTGTTTCTTAGTACCATCGTTCTACCTTCCTTAACCACTATAGGCTAGCTATTCCCCTCCTATTCTAATTGTGGTCCCTCACAACCGTTTCCCTATCTAAGGTTCCCTAATCCACCGTTATTTATGTCAGACAAGTCTTCCCTGTTTCTTAGTACCATCGTTCTACCTTCCTTAACCACTATAGGCTAGCTATTCCCCTCCTATTCTAATTGTGGTCCCTCACAATCGTTTCGCTATCTAAGGTCCCCTAATTAACCACTATCCATGTCAGACAAGCCTTCCCTGTTTCTTAGCACTATCGTTCTACCTTCCTTAACCACTATAGACTAGCTATTCTCCTCCTATTCTAATTGTGGTCCCTCACAATCGTTTCGCTATCTAAGGTCCCCTAATTAACCACTATCCATGTCAGACAAGCCTTCCCTGTTTCTTAGCACCATCGTTCTACCTTCCTTAACCACTATAGACTAGCTATTCTCCTCCTATTCTAAGCGTGGTCTCCCACAATCGTTTCGCTATCTAAGGTCCCCTAATTAACCACTATCCATGTCAGACAAGCCTTCCCTGTTTCTTAGTACCATCGTTTTACCTTCCTTAACCACTATGGACTAGCTATTCCCCTCGTATTCTAAGCGTGGTCTCCCACAATCGTTTCGCTATCTAAGGTCCCCTAATCTACCACTATCCATGTCAGAGAAACCTTCCCTGTTTCTTGGCACCATCGTTCTACGTTCCTTAACCACTGTAGGCTAGCTATTCCCCTCCTATTCTAATTGTGGTCCCTCACAATCGTTTCCCTATCTAAGGTTCCCTAATCCACCGTTATTTATGTCAGACAAGCCTTCCCTGTTTCTTGGCACCATCGTTCTACCTTCCTTAACCACTATGGACTAGCTATTCTCCTCCTATTATAAGCGTGGTCTCCCACAACCGTTTCGCTGTCTAAGGTCCCCTAATCTACCACTATCCATGTCAGAGAGGCCTTCCCTGTTTCTTGGCACCATCGTTCTACCTTCCTTAACCACTATGGACTAGCTATTCCCCTCCTATTCTAAGCGTGGTCTCCCACAACCGTTTCCCTATCTAAGGTCCCCTAATCCACCACTGTCCATGTCAGACAAGCCTTCCCTGTTTCTTAGCACCATCGTTCTACCTTCCTTAACCACAATGGACTAGCTATTCTCCTCCTATTCTAAGCGTGGTCCCTCACAATCGTTTCGCTATCTAAGGTCCCCTAATTAACCACTATCCATGTCAGACAAGCCTTCCCTGTTTCTTAGCACCATCGTTCTACCTTCCTTAACCACTATGGACTAGCTATTCTCCTCCTATTCTAAGCGTGGTCTCCCACAATCGTTTCGCTATCTAAGGTCCACTAATTAACCACTATCCATGTCAGACAAGCCTTCCCTGTTTCTTAGCACTATCGTTCTACCTTCCTTGACCACTATAGACTAGCTATTCTCCTCCTATTCTAATTGTGGTCCCTCACAATCATTTCGCTATCTAAGGTCCCCTAATTAAGCACTATCCATGTCAGACAAGCCTTCCCTGTTTCTTAGCACCATCGTTCTACCTTCCTTAACCACTATAGACTAGCTATTCTCCTCCTATTCTAAGCGTGGTCTCCCACAATCGTTTCGCTATCTAAGGTCCCCTAATTAACCACTATCCATGTCAGACAAGCCTTCCCTGTTTCTTAGCACTATCGTTCTACCTTCCTTAACCACTATAGACTAGCTATTCTCCTCCTATTCTAATTCTGGTCCCTCACAATCGTTTCGCTATCTAAGGTCCCCTAATTAACCACTATCCATGTCAGACAAGCCTTCCCTGTTTCTTAGCACCATCGTTCTACCTTCCTTAACCACTATGGACTAGCTATTCTCCTCTTATTCTAATTGTGGTCCCTCACAATCGTTTCGCTATCTAAGGTCCCCTAATTAACCACTATCCATGTCAGACAAGCCTTCCCTGTTTCTTAGTACCATCGTTCTACCTTCCTTAACCACTATAGGCTAGCTATTCCCCTCCTATTCTAATTGTGGTCCCTCACAATCGTTTCAATATCTAAGGTTCCCTAATCCACCGTTATTTATGTCAGACAAGTCTTCCCTGTTTCTTAGTACCATCGTTCTACCTTCCTTAACCACTATAGGCTAGCTATTCCCCTCCTATTCTAATTGTGGTCCCTCACAATCGTTTCCCTATCTAAGGTTCCCTAATCCACCGTTATTTATGTCAGACAAGTCTTCCCTGTTTCTTAGTACCATCGTTCTACCTTCCTTAACCACTATAGGCTAGCTATTCCCCTCCTATTCTAATTGTGGTCCCTCACAATCGTTTCCCTATCTAAGGTTCCCTAATCCACCGTTATTTATGTCAGACAAGTCTTCCCTGTTTCTTAGTACCATCGTTCTACCTTCCTTAACCACTATAGGCTAGCTATTCCCCTCCTATTCTAATTGTGGTCCCTCACAACCGTTTCGCTATCTAAGGTCCCCTAATTAACCACTATCCATGTCAGACAAGCCTTCCCTGTTTCTTAGCACCATCGTTATACCTTCCTTAACCACTATGGACTAGCTATTCTCCTCCTATTCTAATTGTGGTCCCTCACAATCGTTTCGCTATCTAAGGTCCCCTAATTAACCACTATCCATGTCAGACAAGCCTTCCCTGTTTCTTAGTACCATCGTTTTACCTTCCTTAACCACTATGGACTAGCTATTCCCCTCCTATTCTAAGCGTGGTCTTCCACAATCGTTTCGCTATCTAAGGTCCCCTAATCTACCACTATCCATGTCAGAGAAACCTTCCCTGTTTCTTGGCACCATCGTTCTACGTTCCTTAACCACTGTAGGCTAGCTATTCCCCTCCTATTCTAATTGTGGTCCCTCACAATCGTTTCCCTATCTAAGGTTCCCTAATCCACCGTTATTTATGTCAGACAAGCCTTCCCTGTTTCTTGGCACCATCGTTCTACCTTCCTTAACCACTATGGACTAGCTATTCTCCTCCTATTCTAAGCGTGGTCTCCCACAACCGTTTCGCTGTCTAAGGTCCCCTAATCTACCACTATCCATGTCAGAGAGGCCTTCCCTGTTTCTTGGCACCATCGTTCTACCTTCCTTAACCACTATGGACTAGCTATTCCCCTCCTATTCTAAGCGTGGTCTCCCACAACCGTTTCCCTATCTAAGGTCCCCTAATCCACCACTGTCCATGTCAGACAAGCCTTCCCTGTTTCTTAGCACCATCGTTCTACCTTCCTTAACCACAATGGACTAGCTATTCTCCTTCTATTCTAAGCGTGGTCCCTCACAATCGTTTCGCTATCTAAGGTCCCCTAATTAACCACTATCCATGTCAGACAAGCCTTTCCTGTTTCTTGGCACCATCGTTCTACCTTCCTTAACCACTATGGACTAGCTATTCTCCTCCTATTCTAAGCGTGGTCTCCCACAATCGTTTCGCTATCTAAGGACCCCTAATTAACCACTATCCATGTCAGACAAGCCTTCCCTGTTTCTTAGCACTATCGTTCTACCTTCCTTAACCACTATAGACTAGCTATTCTCCTCCTATTCTAATTGTGGTCCCTCACAATCATTTCGCTATCTAAGGTCCCCTAATTAAGCACTATCCATGTCAGACAAGCCTTCCCTGTTTCTTAGCACCATCGTTCTACCTTCCTTAACCACTATAGACTAGCTATTCTCCTCCTATTCTAAGCGTGGTCTCCCACAATCGTTTCGCTATCTAAGGTCCCCTAATTAACCACTATCCATGTCAGACAAGCCTTCCCTGTTTCTTAGCACTATCGTTCTACCTTCCTTAACCACTATAGACTAGCTATTCTCCTCCTATTCTAATTGTGGTCCCTCACAATCGTTTCGCTATCTAAGGTCCCCTAATTAACCACTATCCATGTCAGACAAGTTTTCCCTGTTTCTTAGCACCATCGTTCTACCTTCCTTAACCACTATGGACTAGCTATTCTCCTCCTATTCTAATTGTGGTCCCTCACAATCGTTTCGCTATCTAAGGTCCCCTAATTAACCACTATCCATGTCAGACAAGCCTTCCCTGTTTCTTAGTACCATCGTTCTACCTTCCTTAACCACTATAGGCTAGCTATTCCCCTCCTATTCTAATTGTGGTCCCTCACAATCGTTTCCCTATCTAAGGTTCCCTAATCCACCGTTATTTATGTCAGACAAGTCTTCCCTGTTTCTTAGTACCATCGTTCTACCTTCCTTAACCACTATAGGCTAGCTATTCCCCTCCTATTCTAATTGTGGTCCCTCACAATCGTTTCCCTATCTAAGGTTCCCTAATCCACCGTTATTTATGTCAGACAAGTCTTCCCTGTTTCTTAGTACCATCGTTCTACCTTCCTTAACCACTATAGGCTAGCTATTCCCCTCCTATTCTAATTGGGGTCCCTCACAATCGTTTCCCTATCTAAGGTTCCCTAATCCACCGTTATTTATGTCAGACAAGTCTTCCCTGTTTCTTAGTACCATCGTTTTACCTTCCTTAACCACTATAGGCTAGCTATTCCCCTCCTATTCTAATTGGGGTCCCTCACAATCGTTTCCCTATCTAAGGTTCCCTAATCCACCGTTATTTATGTCAGACAAGTCTTCCCTGTTTCTTAGTACCATCGTTTTACCTTCCTTAACCACTATGGACTAGCTATTCTCCTCCTATTCTAAGCGTGGTCTCCCACAATCGTTTCGCTATCTAAGGTCCCCTAATCTACCACTATCCATGTCAGAGAAGCCTTCCCTGTTTCTTGGCACCATCGTTCTACCTTCCTTAACCACAATGGACTAGCTATTCTCCTCCTATTCTAAGCGTGGTCTCCCACAATCGTTTCGCTATCTAAGGTCCCCTAATCTACCACCATCCATGTCAGAGAAGCCTTCCCTGTTTCTTAGTACCATCGTTCTACCTTCCTTAACCACTATAGGCTAGCTATTCCCCTCCTATTCTAATTGTGGTCCCTCACAATCGTTTCCCTATCTAAGGTTCCCTAATCCACCGTTATTTATGTCAGACAAGTCTTCCCTGTTTCTTAGTACCATCATTCTACCTTCCTTAACCACTATAGGCTAGCTATTCCCCTCCTATTCTAATTGTGGTCCCTCACAATCGTTTCCCTATCTTAGGTTCCCTAATCCACCGTTATTTATGTCAGACAAGTCTTCCCTGTTTCTTAGTACCATCGTTTTACCTTCCTTAACCACTATGGACTAGCTATTCTCCTCCTATTCTAAGCGTGGTCTCCCACAATCGTTTCGCTATCTAAGGTCCCCTAATCTACCACTATCCATGTCAGAGAAGCCTTCCCTGTTTCTTGGCACCATCGTTCTACCTTCCTTAACCACAATGGACTAGCTATTCTCCTCCTATTCTAAGCGTGGTCTCCCACAATCGTTTCGCTATCTAAGGTCCCCTAATCTACCACCATCCATGTCAGAGAAGCCTTCCCTGTTTCTTAGTACCATCGTTCTACCTTCCTTAACCACTATAGGCTAGCTATTCCCCTCCTATTCTAATTGTGGTCCCTCACAATCGTTTCCCTATCTAAGGTTCCCTAATCCACCGTTATTTATGTCAGACAAGTCTTCCCTGTTTCTTAGTACCATCGTTCTACCTTCCTTAACCACTATAGGCTAGCTATTCCCCTCCTATTCTAATTGTGGTCCCTCACAATCGTTTCCCTATCTAAGGTTCCCTAATCCACAGTTATTTATGTCAGACAAGTCTTCCCTGTTTCTTAGTACCATCGTTCTTTCTTCCTTAACCACTATAGGCTAGCTATTCCCCTCCTATTCTAATTGTGGTCCCTCACAACCGTTTCCCTATCTAAGGTTCCCTAATCCACCGTTATTTATGTCAGACAAGTCTTCCCTGTTTCTTAGTACCATCGTTCTACCTTCCTTAACCACTATAGGCTAGCTATTCCCCTCCTATTCTAATTGTGGTCCCTCACAATCGTTTCCCTATCTAAGGTTCCCTAATCCACCGTTATTTATGTCAGACAAGTCTTCCCTGTTTCTTAGTACCATCGTTCTACCTTCCTTAACCACTATGGACTAGCTATTCTCCTCCTATTCTAATTGTGGTCCCTCACAATCGTTTCGCTATCTAAGGTCCCCTAATTAACCACTATCCATGTCAGAGAAGCCTTCCCTGTTTCTTGGCACCATCGTTCTACCTTCCTTAACCACTTTGGACTAGCTATTCTCCTCCTATTCTAAGCGTGGTCTCCCACAATCGTTTCGCTATCTAAGGTCAGTAGTAAGGGGTTTGCTGGGCCTACCGGGCGTACGCAGCCGGTTCTGCCGGGTGTACGTAAATTACGTCATCACGTTGCCCCTTCCTTGGCGGGGAGCTCCAGCTCTCCCCCCTCTCATTTCTCTGGTTCAGACAACAATTGCACCAGGAAATGTTGCGGTTTCTATTGGTCGCTCATGATCGCCCCCCTCATTATCCGCTTTCCGATTGGCCGCCCCCCTTGTTTCTCATATGTTTTCCTTCTTTGGCGGGTTGTGCGGGGAGCCCCTCGGCCCCCCAATTCTCTGTAGAGCGAGCTCCAGCTCTCCCCCTTCTCAGTTCTCCGATTCAGAAAAGTCTATCGCGTTGTGCAACAGATAAATTGCGTCATCACCTTGGTCAGTAGTATTGTTTGTGCAACAAATAATATACATATAAATGAGTCATGAATGCTTTCAGAGTCAAGAGAGAAATTTTGTTATTTTTTGTCAGTTCGTTGAACGACTGTAATTTGGTTATCACGATTTGTTTGTTTGTAAATAAATTGACTATAAGCTCAACTCCACCACTACAGATAATTTTATTCTCACAGTCTCTTAGCAAAAGAGAAAGATAAAAACGTTTTAATTTTTTAGCAGGTATAAGCAATTAAAATGATGTTTGTAATAATTGTGCTGGGTGTGATTGTAAATAAAATATTTATTGCCTTGTGTAATAGATAAATTGCATCAGGACCTTGGACTTTAGTATTGTTTGCGCAACGCCGCTAATATGTTATCCGCAGCAGAACGTGTGTTTGCATTATCGTCACATCCAAACCTTTGTGCATGCGGAAAAACCATGGCCCATTATTACATAAGCAAGGCCAACGCCTATGTAGAGAATTATGGTTTGGAAGACTATGATATGGCTAGTAACCACTACAAAAGCTGCGCATGGTCCTGTCAGTCGTTTACAGGAGACGGCCCAGACATTTGTGTTTGTGTGTTATTTGAGGAAGCTTTGAGAAAAGCTCTAGACGTTTTGGAAGGCAGCTTTGAAAGCGTGTTACAAGAATCATTCTGAAAATCTTGAACATATATATGACAGATTGCCAGACAAAGATATTTTAGAATATTTGCCTTGTGATAAACATAAAATTCGAGTTATAAAAAAAAAAATATTGCACATTTTGTAATCCTATAATGTGTGAAAAATTCTAACACATTGTATGTATTTTATTAAGTTTAAAAAAGAAATTTATAACAAAATTGTGTAAATATTTATAATAGATTGTCTGGTAAACACATTGTGTGTATTTTATTAAGTTTAAGTAAAGAAATTTTTAATAAATATATCAAATTTGTGTAAATATTTATAATATTGTGTACAGAATTTATTACACTTAAAAATGACGTCTTCTTTTATTGATACTGATGAAAATGCGTGTATTGATGGTTTTGTAAAAAAACATTACTGCGGTTTGGAGGGTTTTATTGAAAATAGTAATAAAAACGAAAAAATATGTTGTAAAGATGTAAATGACTGTATGAGAAAACAAATTCATAGTTGGCAGGAAAAAGACGTTCTAGCTATTGAACATCGTATTTATTCACCAAAATGTAAATTAGTTAATAAGTAAACAGGAAAAGATGTAAATTAGTTTGTATAAAATAAATGTTTCAATAGTTGACAGGAAAAAGACGTTCCAGCTATTGAACATCGTATTTATTCACCAAAATGTAAATTAGTTAATAAGTAAACAGGAAAAGATGTAAATTAGTTTGTATAAAATAAATGTTTCAATTTATGTGTTAAATAATTTATTTATTCACCTTTACATTATCTATAATAATTTCTGTTACTGATTTTGAACGTAAACACACATGTCACAACAGCTCCTATTGTCCTAACATTGAAAACAGGTAATTGTCCATCATACCTGCTATTACTGATTTTGGACGATGACCCCACCTTAATAATTTTCTGTATTGTTCGGCGCTGAGTATTGTAAACAACGGTGCGAAAATACACATGTCACACCAACTGCTAGGGTCCCAAAAAATGTTTTGCAAAATTGACCAATTATCTTCTCTTTTATATCTGTAAGTTATAATCACTCTGGTAAAATCGTCAAATAAGAAATCTCCACTTCTGTAAAGCAGTTTTGTGATACAGCCCCTGCACAAATTGTTATATCGATTATCATAGGAGAAATGTTCAAATAGAATAAAATTATCAACGTAAACAAATTCAACATAATCGTTTTTCGGATGGTTCATTAACATTATGAAATCATTACTCAATAAACTCTCTTTGGAATACACTCTTAAAAATTCGTATACTTCATTATCGGGTATATATATAGTCATAATATTTTTTAATAATGAATAATTGTATCCATCAGTATTGCGTTTGATTAAAGTCATAAACACTTCCTTATAAGATTCGTGCAGACACTTAATAATCGTAGTGGGTAATTCAAGGCTATCCAAATAATCCTTTCTTATTATACGCGAACACACTTCAATAATACACAATTGAAATAACGATTTAATCATTTTAGGCTAGTCAGAACAACAACAATGACAATGTCAACTGCAACAGTGAGGAGAGGCATTGCAAGAGAGATTTATAAACAGGCTCGTAGGAATTCTCCCACTCGTCATGTTGAGGTGAAATGATTGTATGATCTTTACCAAGCCGACTTTGTGGAAATGCTGTCATTCGCTAGAGCGAATAAAGGTTATAAATTGTTTTAGTAAATATGCGTTGACGGTGCTGATGAAATGGAAAAGTCATTACAACCGATTTTAGATACATATTCTATGCGTCACTTACAGTATTGTACTCCTGAGGATGTTGGTAATGTAAACCAACGAAGGGCTTTGAGTTTATTATTCAATAAATTGAATTATAAATATGTACAAAACATTTGGCTGAAGTACCTTTGATGAGGGCTTCTAAGGCAGACCTGTAGTTGCCGAATCGGTGTAATTTTTTTATTATAAATAAATAAAACAGTTTTAATCACAATGTACTTTTTTATTGTAAAGGAATCGTCATCAGAGGATATGACTACAAGAATGAGACTTGTGGTTAGGAGGTTTTATTTATTTTATAGTTTTAAAAAACTTAAATTTTATTGAAATAAAAATATATGAATGTAAAAAGATATTTGTAGAGCAAATACTATGTAGATGTCTTTGTTACCATTGTAGCTGTATATAATGGTAAAAAGTATATAAGTAGTAATCATTAATATGAGAAAATAAAAAGTTGTACACAAAAATAGTGTATTTTATTTATAAGACCCACTTTCTGTTACCAAAATTTATAGGATATAGACAATGGATAATTCATAAAATGCTATTTTGTTTTATCTTTATTAATTTACAAACATTAACATAACATAATTTTGTGTTTCCAAAAATTTGTAGGATATAGGATTAAATAACTTTTCACAAAATGCTATTGCTGTTTTTTCTTTATTAATCTACAAACATTAACACAGGAGAATTATTTATCTTTTAACATAACATGGCCATATGCCAACGTATGTACACCATCTTTACATATATATCTTTTATCGTCATCGGGGCT
Source organism: Prosapia bicincta (assembly GCA_036971475.1). NCBI lineage: Eukaryota > Metazoa > Arthropoda > Insecta > Hemiptera > Cercopidae > Prosapia > Prosapia bicincta. The sequence goes on from JBAIZL010000006.1 coordinate 48,853,296, forward strand.
GAGAGCCAATTTATCAACAGTGACGGTTTGAACTATATGTTTTTTCGATGTAAATGAAATGATTTCTCGCCTGCTTTTAATAAATGATTCTAAACACTTTCTGTAGTCGTCAAAATTTACAGTCTTAAGCGCTGTTTTAGTGATGCCTTTAGCTTTTTTTTCAATTTTATTTACCGTTCTAAAACTGTATAATTTAGCTCTCAGTCCGATGAATTCAGACAAACCAACGCCTTTGCATTCGTCTTTGAAACAGCCCAATTTCTTAGCATTATCTCTGAAATAACCTTCATGATCTTGAGGAAGATCGGACATATCAAAATGATTTCTCAAATCATCATTCACCTTAATATCTTTATAGAAATTATCAGTAAAGATTTTATAAAATAAACCATCTGTGTCTAAATACAAAAGATTAATTTTTGATTTATAGAAATCTTTCAAAACATCGTAGTGTATTTCGTACATACGTGTTTTACTTATTTCTAAAACCGTAAAACCAATATATATTGGCTTGTTAAAATAAATCGATTCATTTTCCAATTCAATAGCGCACAAAGATTCATCGTAGATTATGCGATTCAAAAAGGTGGGTTTCCTAATCAACGCATTCAATTTTCTCTCCGAGCTAATTAATTTTAAATTTTTTCTCTTCCTAATATTTTCAATTGTTTTGCCAAACATTGCGTTTATGACAAATTTATAGAAGTCTTTTTCAAAATCGTTTTTAGCGTTTTGTCTTTTTTTCGTATTAAAGAGAACATACGATGACAACCAGGCGCTTTGTTTAAACTGCATAATCCTATGAATCTTTGTAATTACCAGTCCGTGACGCAACGCTTGTTTCAAATTAACATAATGACAAATGTAATTCTTTTTTACTTCTAAAGTTGTCAATAATTTAGATTGTTTACTGCCTGGCGGACATTTAGTTTCCGGTAGAAATGGCAATTGATTATGATCATCATGCAAGTAGCTAGGATATGCAATATCCACTTCTAAAATATATCCTATGGGAGAGTCATCCGCTATAGCCAAAACATCAAACGTATTTATTTCTTTAGACCTTTTCCATTCAAAAGAGGCGTACGGCATGGGTTTTGTCATACTCCATCCGTACAAATTTGTTGCATCAATATACATTATATATGACAGAGGTTCGGCTATTTCAAAATCGTCTCCCAATAGGGGGTTATTGGCTTTGCCATATCTAGTAATACAAGAAGTTATCCCGCCTCTAATACCTTGTTCTATAAATAAAAATTTATCATAATCTGTAAATAAATCTAATTGAATTTGAGTGAATTTGAGCATTGCGTCAAACGTTAAACCTGGTAATGTAAAATAATAGGCACAATCTAAATCATAATTTGTTAAAGATAAATCTCTAAAATTTTCAAACACATCACACAACAACAATACGTCAGTTAAAAGATACAAATCGCTATATTCGCCCAAAGTTTTACACTTAAAATGTTGCCACACGTTTTGTGCGTGTTTGTATTCATCATCAGAGATATGGCTGGCTTCTAGCATATTATAAAAATCATTTTTTGTCGGCAATTCGGTTTCTTGCAATTTTTCCCAAGAATCTGTATAATTGTACGGATATACACCTTTTCTAGTCACAAAAGGTATATCGTGTACAGAAAAATGTTTTTTCGTATATTTAAATTTTTCATTTGGCAAATTATTAACTAATTTACTCAGATTTGTGCTCATAAATTTATATGTATCAATAAATCGTAATGCAATACCATTTTTAGTATTTTTCGAAAATGTAATATACTTCTCGTTTGTGTGTGGTATCACACGAATGTCATTTGTATCGCAACCCAATTGTCGGACAACGAAATGACTGTCATAACTAGAGCTGCCGTGTATAAATATAGGCAAGAATTTTTGTTGTTGCCTCAACAAATTGCACTTACTACATAAAACAGATCTGAATTTACCAGTAATATGACAATGATCTTTAACAGGACTATTAATTAGAGTAAACTGCTGGTTACAAGATTCACATTTATTGGCTGTTTCAAATCTATACTTTTCATCTTCACTTAATTTTCTCATTGATTTATTAGTTTTACATATTTCACCAATATTATTAGCAAGTTCAATAAGATACGACATAAATTGTTCTGCCGCTCCTAAACCTCTATACACATACGGTTTTTTAGGTAATTTGTCTAAAATTTCGTTCGGCAAAACCAAATCAACATCAATAACTAAATATACTGCAAATGACATTGGTTCGTGGATGTCGTTTAATTTGACACACTTGCTAATTTTTTTGTTTACCGGTTTCAACAGACACTCAAAATCTGCATAAACAACAAAAGGCACTCTGTATTTATAGTGATAATGTTTAAATTTCAAGATACTATCATCATGCGAAGGCATTTTTACCTTTACAGGTTTTGTTTTTTCACACACACTCAAATGATTGTTCAAATTTACATCTTTATTTTTTCCACTATAATGTACTAAACATCTTTTACAAAAAACCAAATTTTTTGTATGTTTATTGATTTGACTATTCATTAATCTTGAAAAATGTTTAATATAACAATAATGACTATTTCCCGACTGATTAGTTAACAATAATAAATCATAATGATTTTTCTTAATACTCTTACTGATTCTTAACGGATAAATATTGTTATTACCATCTTGACTTATTGCATAAACGTTTACACTGGTATTTACATTATGTTTTTCAAATTTTGAAATCTGACGCAAAGGCGTTGGAAAATCAATACCCTTAAGATTAAATATATTAGACAATTTAAAATAACGATTATTTACTATGTTCAAATGTTTGATATCTGTTTTTATATACGGGACTAAAAGTGACCATAAAAAGCATTTATTATCATAAAAATTTTGGGGGTTTATAATGGCCTTTTTATTTTTTATTGAATTAGGTAAAGGCAGATATGAGCTGGGAGCTAGCGGATTAAATTTACTAAATCGAAGTATAATTCGGGTAACCCTATCCAACGACCAACCGCTTCCTTTATCTATATATTCTTGCTCCTCGACACATATCTTACGAAATGAATTGTTTAAAATATTGTATAAATTGGAAGTCACAAATACAGGCACATTTTTTGTTTTGAAATACCTTAATTGTCTTTCTTGCGTCAACAGTTTTATGTAAGAAACTTCAACCACTATATTGAATTTCAACATATTATAAGTCCTAATCATAATGTTAATTAAACGGATCATTTTCGCTCTAGTGAATATTAACAATAGACAGACATCGCGTATGCTAGAAGTGTTATTTAGTAGGAATGTTTTTAAGTTTCCTCGGAACGCATGATCAGTTTCTACGAAATCGTCGTCATCATCAACATCCATTGGTGCAACGTTCCCTTCATGGTCCATAATTATGATAATAAACGCCTTTTATGACAAACTGTAATAGAAACAAATCCTAATTAAAAAAAATTTCTTTTTTTATCTAACTTCACAATTTCGTTATTTACATGTTTAATTTTACTGATTCTTTCGGCAGCAGTACATATTGTCTCATCAATCTTCTTATACAATTCGTCGTCTGACGACTTGACCAGAAAATAAGCTTTCTTATATACCTTCGTCCAATACTGAGACTCGCTTACGCACTCTTTTAAATCGCGACAATCAGTTACTTCAACTTTTATAAGGAAACTGCCTTCCTCGCCTGGGGAAATTAATTTCCGTCTGCTACCATTTTTTTGATATTGCACATATTGTTTAATAACTGTCGGTGCTCTTTTAATTTTTTTAAAAATATTTTCCAATTTTTCTTCGCACTCAGATTCTGAAGCGGCCTCCGAATCTGAACCGATATCGTCAATATTTGACGAAGGCATATTTTTTTTCAAAATTTTCTTGTTAGATTTTCGTTTTCTATTTTCACTATCATTATTACTAAAGTTTAGGTTTGGTAGTAAACCGGAATTATTTCCTTTAACCTCTTCCAAAGCAGGTCGTATACAGGCAAGAGCCCTCTGCACAATTTGTATAGAAAACTTAACAGGTATTTGAGCTAGGCCAACATTTCCACCCAATATTTCAATAATCTCTTCAATTGTTAACTCTTTGTCTAAATATTTAGGTATTTTATACTGCGAATTTACGGTAGAGTGGAAATGTTCATTAAGATTTATATAAATTTGCTTTAAATGTAAATATAATGAGGTGAACTCATTCTCTACAATCTTATTTTTTTGTATGTTAATAAAAATAGCAGCTACTCCTATTTCCCATTTACTAACGGACGTTAATCCTGCGAGGAATAAAGTTTCAATTAATGCTAAAAATGTTACTACATTTTTGTCATGTTGACCACCATCTGCAAGTACTTGCTCCTCGTGGGCCACTATTTCCAAATCGACATTGTCTGCTTGCGACGACGACGGTTGTGACGACATAACTATTAGGAAACAAAATATATTAATTGAGGCCAGTTGATCCAAAACCCTTATCTCCCCTTTCCGTAGTTTCATCTAAATTAATTATTTCAATTAATTTGGGATAAGCACACATCTCACAAATTAGTTGGGCCACTTTATCACCCCGTTTTATAAAAACATCTTTATTTGAATGATTAAATAACAGAACTTTAAGACCACCCGTAAAATCTTTGTCAATTACCCCTGCACCCACATCTAAAAAATATGTCAATGCGAGCCCAGAACGAGGCGCTATGCGACCATAACATTGGGGGGGTATTTTAATGGCTACATCTGTGTTTACTAGACACTTTCCAAATTTAGGCACTACGTAATCATAAGCACTTCTGAGGTCAAAACCGGCTGCATTTACAGTTGCCTTTTCAGGAGCATAAGCATTTTCGGTCAATTTTGTGTACCCTAATTCCATACTGAAATGATATGAAACAAATTATAATTAATATTTAAAAGCAAATGTAGGAAAAACATTTTTTGACAACTTTTTAGAGAACAAATATTCAAATACTATACTATTTATTAAGACTTTATTTTTTTTTGACAATTATAACAATGCCAACGAATTACAAAAAGCTCTGATTAAATGAGACTTTATTTTAGAGTCAAATTTCTATACCCTAATTCCCTAATGAAATAATATTTACCTACAAAATGATATGAAACAAATTACAATTATTATTTAAAAGCAAATGTAGGAAAAACATTTTTTTTGACAACAATGTTAACGAAATGACAATTATAGCTCTGATTAAATGAGACTTTATTTTACAGACAAATTTCTAAACCCTAATGAAATATTTAGAAAACACTACGAATTACAAAAAGCTCTGATTAAATGAGACTTTATGATATGAAACAAATTATAATTAATATTTAAAAGCAAATGTAGGAAAAACATTTTTTGACAACTTTTTAGAGAACAAATATTCAAATACTATTTATTAAGATTTTTTTGACAATTATAACAATGTCAACGAATTACAAAAAGCTCTGATTAAATGAGACTTTATTTTAGAGTCAAATTTCTATACCCTAATTCCCTAATGAAATAATATTTACCTACAAAATGATATGAAACAAATTACAATTATTATTTAAAAGCAAATGTAGGAAAAACATTTTTTTTGACAACAATGTTAACGAAATGACAATTATAGCTCTAATTAAATGAGACTTTATTTTACAGACAAATTTCTAAACCCTAATGAAATATTTAGAAAACACTACGAATTTCAAAAAGCTCTGATTAAATGAGACTTTATTTTAGAGTCAAATTTCTATACCCTAATTCCCTAATGAAATAATATTTACCTACAAAATGATATGAAACAAATTACAATTATTATTTAAAAGCAAATGTAGGAAAAACATTTTTTTTGACAACAATGTTAACGAAATGACAATTATAGCTCTAATTAAATGAGACTTTATTTTACAGACAAATTTCTAAACCCTAATGAAATATTTAGAAAACACTACGAATTTCAAAAAGCTCTGATTAAATGAGACTTTATTTTAGAGTCAAATTTCTATACCCTAATTCCCTAATGAAATAATATTTACCTACAAAATGATATGAAACAAATTACAATTATTATTTAAAAGCAAATGTAGGAAAAACATTTTTTTTGACAACAATGTTAACGAAATGACAATTATAGCTCTAATTAAATGAGACTTTATTTTACAGACAAATTTCTAAACCCTAATGAAATATTTAGAAAACACTACGAATTTCAAAAAGCTCTGATTAAATGAGACTTTATTTTAGAGTCAAATTTCTATACCCTAATAAAATAATATTTACCTGACTCGCGGCGTCGTTCAACGAACTGACAAAATATAACGAAATAATTCGTGATAACCAAATTTCAGCACACCCAGCGCAATTACTTTGAATGAGTTCCGCGTATCAAATGACGGTTGTTTACAATCGCGACCTTCCCGGACAATTATGCAATTGTTTACATTACTAAAGGTCAAGGTCAATTACACAACGCGATAGACTTGTCTGAACCAGAGAACTGAGAGGGGGGAGAGCTGGAGCTCCCCGCCAAGGAAGGGGCAACGTGATGACGTAATTTACGTACACCCGGCAGAACCGGCTGCGTACGCCCGGTAGGCCCAGCAAACCCCTTACTACTAAGGTCCCCTAATCTACCACTATTCATGTCAGAGAAGCCTTCCCTGTTTCTTGGCACCATCGTTCTACCTTCCTTAACCACAATGGACTAGCTTTCTCCTCCTATTCTAAGCGTGGTCTCCCACAATCGTTTCGCTATCTAAGGTCCCCTAATCTACCACTATCCATGTCAGAGAAGCCTTCCCTGTTTCTTGGCACCATCGTTCTACCTTCCTTAACCACTATAGACTAGCTATTCCCCTCCTATTCTAAGCGTGGTCTCCCACAATCGTTTCGCTATCTGAGGTCCCCTAATCTACCACTATCCATGTCAGAGAAGCCTTCCCTGTTTCTTGGCACCATCGTTCTACCTTCCTTAACCACAATGGACTAGCTATTCTCCTCCTATTCTAAGCGTGGTCTCCCACAATCGTTTCGCTATCTAAGGTCCCCTAATCTGCCACCATCCATGTCAGAGAAGCCTTCCCTGTTTCTTAGTACCATCGTTCTACCTTTCTTAACCACTATAGGCTAGCTATTCCCCTCCTATTCTAATTGTGGTCCCTCACAATCGTTTCCCTATCTAAGGTCCCCTAATCTACCACTATCCATGGCAGAGAAACCTTCCCTGTTTCTTGGCACCATCGTTCTACGTTCCTTAACCACTGTAGGCTAGCTATTTCCCTCCTATTCTAATTGTGGTCCCTCACAATCGTTTCCCTATCTAAGGTTCCCTAATCCACCGTTATTTATGTCAGACAAGCCTTCCCTGTTTCTTGGCACCATCGTTCTACCTTCCTTAACCACTATGGACTAGCTATTCTCCTCCTATTCTAAGCGTGGTCTCCCACAACCGTTTCGCTGTCTAAGGTCCCCTAATCTTCCACTATCCATGTCAGAGAGGCCTTCCCTGTTTCTTGGCACCATCGTTCTAACTTCCTTAACCACTATGGACTAGCTATTCCCCTCCTATTCTAAGCGTGGTCTCCCACAACCGTTTCCCTATCTAAGGTCCCCTAATCCACCACTGTCCATGTCAGACAAGCCTTCCCTGTTTCTTAGCACCATCGTTCTACCTTCCTTAACCACAATGGACTAGCTATTCTCCTCCTATTCTAAGCGTGGTCCCTCACAATCGTTTCGCTATCTAAGGTCCCCTAATTAACCACTATCCATGTCAGACAAGCCTTTCCTGTTTCTTGGCACCATCGTTCTACCTTCCTTAACCACTATGGACTAGCTATTCTCCTCCTATTCTAAGCGTGGTCTCCCACAATCGTTTCGCTATCTAAGGTCCCCTAATTATCCACTATCCATGTCAGACAAGCCTTCCCTGTTTCTTAGCACTATCGTTCTACCTTCCTTAACCACTATAGACTAGCTATTCTCCTCCTATTCTAATTGTAGTCCCTCACAATCATTTCGCTATCTAAGGTCCCCTAATTAAGCACTATCCATGTCAGACAAGCCTTCCCTGTTTCTTAGCACCATCGTTCTACCTTCCTTAACCACTATAGACTAGCTATTCTCCTCCTATTCTAAGCGTGGTCTCCCACAATCGTTTCGCTATCTAAGGTCCCCTAATTAACCACTATCCATGTCAGACAAACCTTCCCTGTTTCTTAGCACTATCGTTCTACCTTCCTTAACCACTATAGACTAGCTATTCTCCTCCTATTCTAATTGTGGTCCCTCACAATCGTTTCGCTATCTAAGGTCCCCTAATTAACCACTATCCATGTCAGACAAGCCTTCCCTGTTTCTTAGCACCATCGTTCTACCTTCCTTAACCACTATGGACTAGCTATTCTCCTCCTATTCTAATTGTGGTCCCTCACAATCGTTTCGCTATCTAAGGTCACCTAATTAACCACTATCCATGTCAGACAAGCCTTCCCTGTTTCTTAGTACCATCGTTCTACCTTCCTTAACCACTATGGACTAGCAATTCTCCTCCTATTCTAAGCGTGGTCTTCCACAATCGTTTCGCTATCTAAGGTCCCCTAATCTACCACTATTCATGTCAGAGAAGCCTTCCCTGTTTCTTGGCACCATCGTTCTACCTTCCTTAACCACAATGGACTAGCTATTCTCCTCCTATTCTAAGCGTGGTCTCCCACAATCGTTTCGCTATCTAAGGTCCCCTAATCTACCACTATCCATGTCAGAGAAACCTTCCCTGTTTCTTGGCACCATCGTTCTACCTTCCTTAACCACTGTAGGCTAGCTATTCCCCTACTATTCTAATTGTGGTCCCTCACAATCGTTTCCCTATCTAAGGTTCCCTAATCCACCGTTATTTATGTCAGACAAGCCTTCCCTGTTTCTTAGCACCATCGTTCTACCTTCCTTAACCACTATAGGCTAGCTATTCCCCTCCTATTCTAATTGTGGTCCCTCACAATCGTTTCCCTATCTAAGGTTCCCTAATCCACCGTTATTTATGTCAGACAAGTCTTCCCTGTTTCTTAGTACCATCGTTCTACCTTCCTTAACCACTATAGGCTAGCTATTCCCCTCCTATTCTAATTGTGGTCCCTCACAATCGTTTCCCTATCTAAGGTTCCCTAATCCACCGTTATTTATGTCAGACAAGTCTTCCCTGTTTCTTAGTACCATCGTTCTACCTTCCTTAACCACTATAGGCTAGCTATTCCCCTCCTATTCTAATTGTGGTCCCTCACAATCGTTTCCCTATCTAAGGTTCCCTAATCCACCGTTATTTATGTCAGACAAGTCTTCCCTGTTTCTTAGTACCATCGTTTTACCTTCCTTAACCACTATAGGCTAGCTATTCCCCTCCTATTCTAATTGTGGTCCCTCACAATCGTTTCCCTATCTAAGGTTCCCTAATCCACCGTTATTTATGTCAGACAAGTCTTCCCTGTTTCTTAGTACCATCGTTCTACCTTCCTTAACCACTATAGGCTAGCTATTCCCCTCCTATTCTGATTGTGGTCCCTCACAATCGTTTCCCTATCTAAGGTCCCCTAATCCACCGTTATTTATGTCAGACAAGTCTTCCCTGTTTCTTAGTACCATCGTTCTACCTTCCTTAACCACTATAGGCTAGCTATTCCCCTCCTATTCTAATTGTGGTCCCTCACAATCGTTTCCCTATCTTAGGTTCCCTAATCCACCGTTATTTATGTCAGACAAGTCTTCCCTGTTTCTTAGTACCATCGTTTTACCTTCCTTAACCACTATGGACTAGCTATTCTCCTCCTATCCTAAGCGTGGTCTCCCACAATCGTTTCGCTATCTAAGGTCCCCTAATCTACCACTATCCATGTCAGAGAAGCCTTCCCTGTTTCTTGGCACCATCGTTCTACCTTCCTTAACCACAATGGACTAGCTATTCTCCTCCTATTCTAAGCGTGGTCTCCCACAATCGTTTCGCTATCTAAGGTCCCCTAATCTACCACCATCCATGTCAGAGAAGCCTTCCCTGTTTCTTAGTACCATCGTTCTACCTTCCTTAACCACTATAGGCTAGCTATTCCCCTCCTATTCTAAGCGTGGTCTCCCACAATCGTTTCGCTATCTACGGTCCCCTAATCTACCACTATCCATGTCAGAGAAACCTTCCCTGTTTCTTGGCACCATCGTTCTACGTTCCTTAACCACTGTAGGCTAGCTATTCCCCTCCTATTCTAATTGTGGTCCCTCACAATCGTTTCCCTATCTAAGGTTCCCTAATCCACCGTTATTTATGTCAGACAAGCCTTCCCTGTTTCTTAGCACCATCGTTCTACCTTCCTTAACCACTATAGGCTAGCTATTCCCCTCCTATTCTAATTGTGGTCCCTCACAATCGTTTCCCTATCTAAGGTTCCCTAATCCACCGTTATTTATGTCAGACAAGTCATCCCTGTTTCTTAGTACCATCGTTCTACCTTCCCTAACCACTATAGGCTAGCTATTCCCCTCCTATTCTAATTGTGGTCCCTCACAATCGTTTCCCTATCTAAGGCTCCCTAATCCACCGTTATTTATGTCAGACAAGTCTTCCCTGTTTCTTAGTACCATCGTTCTACCTTCCTTAACCACTATAGGCTAGCTATTCCCCTCCTATTCTAATTGTGGTCCCTCACAATTGTTTCCCTATCTAAGGTTCCCTAATCCACCGTTATTTATGTCAGACAAGTCTTCCCTGTTTCTTAGTACCATCGTTTTACCTTCCTTAACCACTATAGGCTAGCTATTCCCCTCCTATTCTAATTGTGGTCCCTCACAATCGTTTCCCTATCTAAGGTTCCCTAATCCACCGTTATTTATGTCAGACAAGTCTTCCCTGTTTCTTAGTACCATCGTTCTACCTTCCTTAACCACTATAGGCTAGCTATTCCCCTCCTATTCTAATTGTGGTCCCTCACAATCGTTTCCCTATCTAAGGTTCCCTAATCCACCGTTATTTATGTCAGACAAGTCTTCCCTGTTTCTTAGTACCATCGTTTTACCTTCCTTAACCACTATGGACTAGCTATTCTCCTCCTATTCTAAGCGTGGTCTCCCACAATCGTTTCGCTATCTAAGGTCCCCTAATCTACCACTATCCATGTCAGAGAAGCCTTCCCTGTTTCTTGGCACCATCGTTCTACCTTCCTTAACCACTATGGACTAGCTATTCTCCTCCTATTCTAAGCGTGGCCTCCCACAATCGTTTCGCTATCTAAGGTCCCCTAATCTACCACTATCCATGTCAGAGAAGCCTTCCCTGTTTCTTGGCACCATCGTTCTACCTTCCTTAACCACAATGGACTAGCTATTCTCCTCCTATTCTAAGCGTGGTCCCCACAATCGTTTCGCTATCTAAGGTCTCCTAATCTACCACTATCCATGTCAGAGAAGCCTTGCCTGTTTCTTGGCACCATCGTTCTACCTTCCTTAACCACTATAGACTAGCTATTCCCCTCCTATTCTAAGCGTGGTCTCCCACAATCGTTTCGCTATCTAAGGTCCCCTAATCTACCACTATCCATGTCAGAGAAACCTTCCCTGTTTCTTGGCACCATCGTTCTACCTTCCTTAACCACTGTAGGCTAGCTATTCCCCTCCTATTCTAATTGTGGTCCCTCACAATCGTTTCCCTATCTAAGGTTCCCTAATCCACCGTTATTTATTTCAGACAAGCCTTCCCTGTTTCTTAGCACCATCGTTCTACCTTCCTTAACCACTATAGGCTAGCTATTCCCCTCCTATTCTAATTGTGGTCCCTCACAATCGTTTCCCTATCTAAGGTTCCCTAATCCACCGTTATTTATGTCAGACAAGTCTTCGATGTTTCTTAGTACCATCGTTCTACCTTCCTTAACCACTATAGGCTAGCTATTCCCCTCCTATTCTAATTATGGTCCCTCACAGACGTTTCCCTATCTAAGGTTCCCTAATCCACCGTTATTTATGTCAGACAAGTCTTCCCTGTTTCTTAGTACAATCTTTCTACCTTCCTTAACCACTATAGGCTAGCTATTTCCCTCTTATTCTAATTGTTTTCCCTCACAATCGTTTCCCTATCTAAGGTTCCCTAATCCACCGTTATTTATGTCAGACAAGTCTTCCCTGTTTCTTAGTACCATCGTTCTACCTTCCTTAACCACTATAGGCTAGCTATTCCCCTCCTATTCTAATTGTGGTCCCTCACAATCGTTTCCCTATCTAAGGTTCCCTAATCCACCGTTATTTATGTCAGACAAGTCTTCCCTGTTTCTTAGTACCATCGTTTTACCTTCCTTAACCACTATAGGCTAGCTATTCCCCTCCTATTCTAATTGTGGTCCCTCACAATCGTTTCCCTATCTAAGGTTCCCTAATCCACCGTTATTTATGTCAGACAAGTCTTCCCTGTTTCTTAGTACCATCGTTCTACCTTCCTTAACCGCTATAGGCTAGCTATTCCCCTCCTATTCTAATTGTGGTCCCTCACAATCGTCTCCCTATCTAAGGTTCCCTAATCCACCGTTATTTATGTCAGACAAGTCTTCCCTGTTTCTTAGTACCATCGTTTTACCTTCCTTAACCACTATGGACTAGCTATTCTCCTCCTATTCTAAGCGTGGTCTCCCACAATCGTTTCGCTATCTAAGGTCCCCTAATCTACCACTATCCATGTCAGAGAAGCCTTCCCTGTTTCTTGGCACCATCGTTCTACCTTCCTTAACCACTATGGACTAGCTATTCTCCTCCTATTCTAAGCGTGGTCTCCCACAATCGTTTCGTTATCTAAGGTCCCCTAATCTACCATTATCCATGTCAGAGAAGCCTTCCCTGTTTCTTGGCACCATCGTTCTACCTTCCTTAACCACAATGGACTAGCTATTCTCCTCCTATTCTAAGCGTGGTCTCCCACAATCGTTTCGCTATCTAAGGTCCCCTATTCTACCACCATCCATATCAGAGAAGCCTTCCCTGTTTCTTAGTACCATCGTTCTACCTTCCTTAACCACTATAGGCTAGCTATTCCCCTCCTATTCTAATTGTGGTCCCTCACAATCGTTTCCCTATCTAAGGTTCCCTAATCCAACGTTATTTATGTCAGACAAGTCTTCCCTGTTTCTTAGTACCATCGCTCTACCTTCCTTAACCACTATGGACTAGCTATTCTCCTCCTATTCTAAGCGTGGTCTCCCACAATCGTTTCGCTATCTAAGGTTCCCTAATTAACCACTATCCATGTCAGAGAAGCCTTCCCTGTTTCTTGGCACCATCGTTCTACCTTCCTTAACCACAATGGACTAGCTATTCTCCTCCTATTCTAAGCGTGGTCTCCCACAATCGTTTCACTATCTAAGGTCCCCTAATCTACCACTATCCATGTCAGAGAAGCCTTCCCTGTTTCTTGGCACCATCGTTCTACCTTCCTTAACCACAATGGACTAGCTATTCTCCTCCTATTCTAAGCGTGGTCTCCCACAATCGTTTCGCTATCTAAGGTCCCCTAATCTACCACTATCCATGTCAGAGAAGCCTTCCCTGTTTCTTGGCACCACCGTTCTACCTTCCTTAACCACAATGGACTAGCTATTCTCCTCCTATTCTAAGCGTGGTCTCCCACAATCGTTTCGCTATTTAAGGTCCCCTAATCTACCACTATCCATGTCAGAGAAGCCTTCCCTGTTTCTTGGCACCATCGTTCTACCTTCCTTAACCACTGTAGGCTAGCTATTCCCCTCCTATTCTAATTGTGGTCCCTCACAATCGTTTCCCTATCTAAGGTTCCCTAATCCACCGTTATTTATGTCAGACAAGCCTTCCCTGTTTCTTAGCACCATCGTTCTACCTTCATTAACCACTATAGGCTAGCTATTCCCCTCCTATTCTAATTGTGGTCCCTCACAATCGTTTCCCTATCTAAGGTTCCCTAATCCACCGTTATTTATGTCAGACAAGCCTTCCCTGTTTCTTAGCACCATCGTTCTACCTTCCTTAACCACTATAGGCTAGCTATTCCCCTCCTATTCTAATTGTGGTCCCTCACAATCGTTTCCCTATCTAAGGTTCCCTAATCCACCGTTATTTATGTCAGACAAGCCTTCCCTGTTTCTTAGCACCATCGTTCTACCTTCCTTAACCACTATAGGCTAGCTATTCCCCTCCTATTCGAATTGTGGTCCCTCACAATCGTTTCCCTATCTAAGGTTCCCTAATCCACCGTTATTTATGTCAGACAAGTCTTCCCTGTTTCTTAGCACCATCGTTCTACCTTCCTTAACCACTATAGGCTAGCTATTCCCCTCCTATTCTAATTGTGGTCCCTCACAATCGTTTCCCTATCTAAGGTTCCCTAATCCACAGTTATTTATGTCAGACAAGTCTTCCCTGTTTCTTAGTACCATCGTTCTACCTTCCTTAACCACTATAGGCTAGCTATTCCCCTCCTATTCTAATTGTTGTCCCTCACAATCGTTTCCCTATCTAAGGTTCCCTAATCCACCGTTATTTATGTCAGACAAGTCTTCCCTGTTTCTTAGTACCATCGTTCTACCTTCCTTAACCACTATAGGCTAGCTATTCCACTCCTATTTTAATTGTGGTCCCTCATAATCGTTTCCCTATCTAAGGTTCCCTAATCCACCGTTATTTATGTCAGACAAGTCTTCCCTGTTTCTTAGTACCATCGTTCTACCTTCCTTAACCACTATAGGCTAGCTATTCCCCTCCTATTCTAATTGTGGTCCCTCACAATCGTTTCCCTATCTAAGGTTCCCTAATCCACCGTTATTTATGTCAGACAAGTCTTCCCTGTTTCTTAGTACCATCGTTCTACCTTCCTTAACCACTATAGGCTAGCTATTCCCCTCCTATTCTAATTGTGGTCCCTCACAATCGTTTCCCTATCTAAGGTTCCCTAATCCACCGTTATTTATGTCAGACAAGTCTTCCCTGTTTCTTAGTACCATCGTTCTACCTTCCTTAACCACTATAGGCTAGCTATTCCCCTCCTATTCTACTTGTGGTCCCTCACAATCGTTTCCCTATCTAAGGTTCCCTAATCCACCGTTATTTATGTCAGACAAGTCTTCCCTGTTTCTTAGTACCATCGTTTTACCTTCCTTAACCACTATAGGCTAGCTATTCCCCTCCTATTCTAATTGTGGTCCCTCACAATCGTTTCCCTATCTAAGGTTCCCTAATCCACCGTTATTTATATCAGACAAGTCTTCCCTGTTTCTTAGTACCATCGTTCTACCTTCCTTAACCACTATAGGCTAGCTATTCCCCTCCTATTCTAATTGTGGTCCCTCACAATCGTTTCCCTATCTAAGGTTCCCTAATCCAACGTTATTTATGTCAGACAAGTCTTCCCTGTTTCTTAGTACCATCGTTCTACCTTCCTTAACCACAATGGACTAGCTATTCTCCTCCTATTCTAAGCGTGGTCTCCCACAATCGTTTCGCTATCTAAGGTCCCCTAATCTACCACTATCCATGTCAGACAAGCCTTCCCTGTTTCTTAGCACTATCGTTCTACCTTCCTTAACCACAATGGACTAGCTATTCTCCTCCTATTCTAAGCGTGGTCTCCCACAATCGTTTCGCTATCTAAGGTCCCCTAATCTACCACTATCCATGTCAGACAAGCCTTCCCTGTTTCTTAGCACTATCGTTCTACCTTCCTTAACCACTATAGACTAGCTATTCTCCTCGTATTCTAAGCGTGGTCTCCCACAATCGTTTCGCTATCTAAGGTCCCCTAATTACCCACTATCCATGTCAGACAAGCCTTTCCTGTTTCTTAGCACCATCGTTCTACCTTCCTTAACCACTATAGGCTAGCTATTCCCCTCCTATTCTAATTGTGGTCCCTCACAATCGTTTCCCTATCTAAGGTTCCCTAATCCACCGTTATTTATGTCAGACAAGTCTTCCCTGTTTCTTAGTACCATCGTTCTACCTTCCTTAACCACTATAGGCTAGCTATTCCCCTCCTATTCTAATTGTGGTCCCTCACAATCGTTTCCCTATCTAAGGTTCCCTAATCCACCGTTATTTATGTCAGACAAGTCTTCCCTGTTTCTTAGTACCATCGTTCTACCTTCCTTAACCACTATAGGCTAGCTATTCCCCTCCTATTCTAATTGTGGTCCCTCACAATCGTTTCCCTATCTAAGGTTCCCTAATCCAACGTTATTTATGTCAGACAAGTCTTCCCTGTTTCTTAGTACCATCGTTCTACCTTCCTTAACCACAATGGACTAGCTATTCTCCTCCTATTCTAAGCGTGGTCTCCCACAATCGTTTCGCTATCTAAGGTCCCCTAATCTACCACTATCCATGTCAGACAAGCCTTCCCTGTGTCTTAGCACTATCGTTCTACCTTCCTTAACCACAATGGACTAGCTATTCTCCTCCTATTCTAAGCGTGGTCTCCCACAATCGTTTCGTTATCTAAGGTCCCCTAATCTACCACTATCCATGTCAGACAAGCCTTCCCTGTTTCTTAGCACTATCGTTCTACCTTCCTTAACCACTATAGACTAGCTATTCTCCTCGTATTCTAAGCGTGGTCTCCCACAATCGTTTCGCTATCTAAGGTCCCCTAATTAACCACTATCCATGTCAGACAAGCCTTTCCTGTTTCTTAGCACCATCGTTCTACCTTCCTTAACCACTATAGGCTAGCTATTCCCCTCCTATTCTAATTGTGGTCCCTCACAATCGTTTCCCTATCTAAGGTTCCCTAATCCACCGTTATTTATGTCAGACAAGTCTTCCCTGTTTCTTGGCACCATCGTTCTACCTTCCTTTAACCACTAAAGTTAATCTCTTTCAATTTGCTTATAATATCATTCAATGTTCCGAATAAACTTTCTCCATCTATCAAATGGTTGTCGCATGTTTTATTCAACTCATTTCTTTTATTGTTGTCATGTATTTAATGACCTTTTGTAATTCCACCCTTCGTTATGTTTACATAAAACGTTATTCGTTCCATAGCTTTTGGCTTTTGCTTGGCTTTCCATAATGCTCCTACTGAGAGTGCTTGTTTGGCATGTGCATGTGGAAACATCTAAGACGAGTTTATTACATACGCCAAATAATATTTATAAATTTTAGAAAAAATAATAATCACTTAAACAATAGTTTATGACTATCCGAACTTTGAATTTAGTAGATTTGTTAAATCTTACTGAGACAGGTCGTTTTCAATCGCTATGTGCCGATCTTCATCAGTCTCTTCTGCTGGGAGATGTCGGGTCAAGCGGTGACGATTTTAAAGGTAGGTTTTCGATAGTATCAAAGAGTATGTGTGATTTGTATTGTGTTTGTTCCTTTAATATGTTTGTACTTTGTGTTTTTGTGTGTCTGTAAATTTCATATTGTTCTAGTGTGTTGAGATGTGGTCCATTTTGTTGATGTGTTCTACCTTCCTTAACCACTATAGGCTAGCTATTCCCCTCCTATTCTAATTGTGGTCCCTCACAATCGTTTCCCTATCTAAGGTTCCCTAATCCACCGTTATTTATGTCAGACAAGTCTTCCCTGTTTCTTGGCACCATCGTTCTACCTTCCTTTAACCACTAAAGTTAATCTCTTTCAATTTGCTTATAATATCATTCAATGTTCCGAATAAACTTTCTCCATCTATCAAATGGTTGTCGCATGTTTTATTCAACTCATTTCTTTTATTGTTGTCATGTATTTAATGACCTTTTGTAATTCCACCCTTCGTTATGTTTACATGAAACGTTATTCGTTCCATAGCTTTTGGCTTTTGCTTGGCTTTCCATAATGCTCCTACTGAGAGTGCTTGTTTGGCATGTGCATGTGGAAACATCTAAGACGAGTTTATTACATACGCCAAATAATATTTATAAATTTTAGAAAAAATAATAATCACTTAAACAATAGTTTATGACTATCCGAACTTTGAATTTAGTAGATTTGTTAAATCTTACTGAGACAGGTCGTTTTCAATCGCTATGTGCCGATCTTCATCAGTCTCTTCTGCTGGGAGATGTCGGGTCAAGCGGTGACGATTTTAAAGGTAGGTTTTCGATAGTATCAAAGAGTATGTGTGATTTGTATTGTGTTTGTTCCTTTAATATGTTTGTACTTTGTGTTTTTGTGTGTCTGTAAATTTCATATTGTTCTAGTGTGTTGAGATGTGGTCCATTTTGTTGATGTGTAGGATTTCTAGGTTATGGTAAATGTCTGTGTGTTTGTGTCCTGATTCTTTTATGTGGTTGTAAAATGTTGAGTTGGTGTTATGTTTGTGTTCTTCGACTCTTTGTTTAAAGACTCTTTGTTATATTCGTCGCAGTTCAGTTTGTATACGCCTGGTGCTTGTAGTTTATCTTTGTTGTTGGTGTTGTGTTGTATTTTATATTTTAACTTGTTACTAGTTTTGTATGCTATTTTGTATCCTATTTTTGAAATTTGCGGGCTATTTTGTTTGTTGTTTTGTTTATATATGGTAATGTGATGTATTTGTTTTCCCTGTCTGTAGTGTTAATTTTAATGTTTTTTTGTATTTTGTGCCATAGTTTGTCTATTATTGGGGTGTTGTGTCCATTTGTGTATGCTAAATATATAATTGTGTCTAGCTCTTTGTTTATGTTTTATGTGGTCATTGGGACTTCTTTAAGTCTATGGAGCATGTATCTGAAGGCAGCGTGTTTGTGATAGATAGGGTGGTTCGAGGTGTTGTGGATAAGTGTGTCTGTCGTTATGTGTTTCCTGTAAATGTTGAAGCTGTGATTTTGTGTGTAGCATTTAGTTATGGTTAGGTCGAGGAAGTTTAGGGATCGGTTGGTTTCAAATTCTGAAGTGAAGTAGAGTTTTTGGTGTATTTTATTAGTGTATGTGAGTATTTCGCATTGTTGAGAGTAAGCTCGTTACTCAAAATTTACAAAATTTAAAGTTCAGATAGTCATAAACTATTGTTTTAGTGATTAATAAAAAAAGATTAAACTTCAGAAAGCAGATATACAAACTATAATGTAAGGACGATATCGCATTCTATACTGGAAATACAGTCTGCAAACTACAAACAATATTCAAAGTAGCCTACATGTGCACTGAAGTTAATGTGACTGTCACATCTTCTTCTAATCACATAACAGAAACATATAACACTTAAACAGACATCTATCGAACAAAAATTCTCCACCTCAATGAAAAAAAAGACTAAATCACACAATAGTACAAAATTAAATATACAAACAGAATACAGTATAAAATAAAAGCATATTGAATGACAACCCCGACACCAATCGTATACAATTACATTATAGAACACGTTTGAAACTGTGGCCGACTAGCTCATCAGCGCTTCCTGGTGGCCATCCCAGGTACTGATGAAGATCATCTAATACACTCGAAAACGTTTTGTGTCATTAAGTTTTTTTTTAATTTACTTGAATTATGAGTTCAGTAAGTAGTAGTTTTATTAAGTTGAAAAATTGTATTAAAATTAGTTACAATGTTAATAAAAAATAAATAATAATTAAAAACTTTTTACAACTCATGTATCAGAATTATTCGTGTCGTCACTATATTTAATAAATACAACCCGTCTTAAACAATTTTAAAAAGATAAAACATAACTTAATAATACAACATATAGGCT
>JBAIZL010000006.1:48877949-48910449 GCA_036971475.1 Prosapia bicincta
ATTGTTTTTTGAGCAGGAAGCTATGTTAGAAGATGTAGATAACGTAGGCCACGAATTGGACTACGTAGGCGTTGTAGAAGACGACTTTGAGGATGTACAGTAGGCCTACAAAATTAGACGATGACGTATGCTTTCGTACAACAGCTTTAGCGTATGCTCTAACAGAGGTGAACAATACGTTAATCGCTGGTTATGTTACCTTAATTACTGTAGATTATTTAGTTAGAGTTTCATGGATTTACATTTGAAAAATTTCCACAGTAACAAATTCAATATAATGTTGATTAATAATGCATCTGTATTCCATTTTTCCATATAAAAATTCTTTACGTACTTTTGACACTGTTTTAGACCCGAGTACAGTTGACTTGGTTAAAACATTAGATTTTAACCATAAGCCTATTACCTATTGTTATAGTAAGTTTTCCCTATGAAAGGTCGTACGACTTTTGTATTTTTTTATCAGATTTTTAGAAAAAAAATTTAGATACAAAAATATGTATTTAAAAAATTGTTATGTTGGTTTCTTTACGCTTCAAAAACTCAAAACGTTCTGCAGCGATTGAGCTAAAATCAGAGATTGTTTTTATGTATTTTTCGTTTCAGTATCATAGCGACACAAAACTACTTTTGTAACGATTCAATTGTACCAGCAACTGTGCAATCTGCCACAAGCGGTGGGAACACCTGCCAACAAACACAGTCCCATATGAAACTTTACCTGGTCCCAATAATGGGATTTGTTTATTAACAAAAACATACGTATCCACTTGCATCCCATTCAGATTATTATACAATCTAAATTAAATATTCTCTTTAATCGAGGTACTTTTATGTGATCATGTCGTGATTGAGCTGCGCCGTTCGCCAAATCGTAATTAAAGGTTATTTCTGAGTGCACGCATCCACCTGATCCGCGACTGCTTCATTTGATGTGGATTTGCACTCTGAACAGAGTTGCAACACCGGTGACCTCCAATCATATGTCCAAACTATCAACCAACTTAATGCGTGAACATAAGGTCATTTAAGATCTCATATTGCAAATGACGGAGTTTGGGGGGGGGGGCTTCTTCCATGAGGCAGAAGAAACTGGGAATACATTTGTTATCAGATTGATGCAGGCACCGCGTTGCCTAGCCGTAGCTCTGTATTGCTTTAGTCTGGGCATTGCCTTACCATCTGAAAATATGCAAAATTAAACTTCTATGAAACTGCGTTTTGTTCCGCATTTCTCATCAATGACATCACAATGTGCCACAGCAAAGCGTGGCTGGTACACGTAGAATTGTATAATTTAAACAGCAATAACAGAGTGTAAAGAATTAATCAAGTATACTGTAAAGTGGTCATTTCCCCAGTAACTCACGTCTGTTCTGTCGTCATTACACTTACAGTATATGACAGAGATTGGGTACAGATATATAAACAAAGAAACATAATCTATAAATGGAATGAATATGAATTTCTCAGCTGAGTTTTGGAGGATGTGGATATTATTTTGAGAGGAACAGTATTTCCCGGTTGATGTGATGTAGCGAATATTTCGCCTGTCCTGGATATGGAATAAAATACTACTAACATTCCATTACATAATAGTGTTTGTACAATACTTGACAGATACTGAGTACCATCAAAAATGTGTATTTTAAGGCGACTCCTCTGTGTTACTGTTATCTTCTACGTAGGGTATGGAAGGGTGGAGGAATATAAGCCTCACTGATAGATGGTGGCTGAGGGGATCGTGGCTTTCTCGATGATGTGATTCAATCAGGGTCGTAAAGTGTAGCGAAAATAATGAGTGAAGGGTGGATGGGGTTGTGTAGGGTCAAGGTCAGAATCGCATTGGCAACCTTCCGGATAGCGGAAAGCAGTAATTCTGATGGAGTTATTGAGATCGGCCAAAGATAAGGTTATATATATATATATATATATATATATATATATATATATATATATATATATGAAGTTAATATATTACTATTGTAAGTAATTTTATCCACCATTAAGTGCAATGATTTTACCTTGTGTGATGAGGCACCTTTCGGTTATTTGACCATTGTCGAATCATTGATATTTTTGATAAAAAAATATCAGTGATTCGACAATGGTCAAGTGACCGAAAGGTGCCTCATCACACAAGGTAAAACCATTGCACTTAATGGTGGATAAAATTACTTACAATAGTAATATATTAACTTCATAAAGTCAGTGCAACGGAAAAACAATGGATAACGTAAAATATCAAGATATATATATAAATATCGCAATATGTATTATTGTGTATTAATAAAGAAATAAGTCAAAATACAAATACAAGAATTCAATTGTAAATAATTCTTATAATATTATAAGATTTCAATACAATTGTAAATTCAATAATAATTATTGCATTTGGATTTTGACTTATTTCTTTATTTAAATATATATATATATATATATATATATATATATATATATATATTCTATATAGAATTATAAAAATAATAATTTAATTTTGTGATTAATATTATTAATAAATATTATTTAAAAATAATTTATGTTTGGTGCCATATCTGTATTCTAAACAGATTATAATTAAATAAAGATTTCTAGATTTAACAACAAAAAAGCGCAATTAATTGATTCGTAAATTTACTTCAATTTACTAAGTGTTTACTACTAATTTACATTTAGAAAATCTTATTATTTTGCCAGCTAGCTTCAACTATAATACAAACTGCAAAAACTCTTTACAATTTAACAGTTGTCTTAAATCTTATCTTATTCTACACATAACCTATGTTAAATGTATTATCTCTAGGTGGGAGGCTACTATGTTATGGCTTGTAATGTATAACTACTTATTATGCCCGTTTCAAAATATTTACATGTTAGCTTTATAATTAAAATTCTAGCCGAATTTAAAATTGAAATAATTAATAATTACCTCGAAATTAAATTAGCGTTGATTAACTTGCGTGATCCTCACAGTATCTCTATTTTCTCGCCGTGATCCACGGGTGTGATACTCTTCAATCCTCTCCTGACATCTTGGCTCCCAGGGTTAAACTCCTCTTCGATTACCCAAAACTGCTCACCCCCTCCGTTCCTCGAACTCCTTCTTCGACCGCCTAAACTGGACTGCCCTCCTCGACTTCCAAAACTGAACTCCTCTCCGACTCTCCGATGCCTCCCTTCCATCGCTTCCCTTTCTTCTATCTTCTTCACTAATCTTGCCTGTCTCAATTGTCTTTCTTCTCTGCACGCGCCTAATTTGGGAAAGTACAAGTTTGGGAATCCCACCAAGAAAGCTACTTTCGGAATCTGGGTTTACCCTTAGCAATCTACCTGTCAGCCAGTCCATTCTTCCCATTCCCAGGTAATAACTTTGTATACCTTTGGAAACCCTCTTTTGTCCCTTCAAATAACGGGATCCCTTTATACAGCAAGCCTCGGCCCTTTAGACTTACAAATATCTAAACAATGGTTTTATTAAATATTACTAGCTAGGAACATATGTTTTCTGGTAAAGGCTGAAGTACGGTGGCCTTTTTGGAGAACTGTCGTATACAAAAGTAGTAGAATTCAGTAACGTTCGACAACAGTTCAACATTATTCGGCAATGCTCTTCAGCACATACCCATAAATATACCGCAAAGGGGGAAAGCATTTAGTACGCTACTCGCAATAAAATTATAGTACGTAACACACGCAACAAACGCGACATACTCAGAATAGAGTCCAATCTCCCTTCTCTAAATCTCAATAAACACATTCCGCAGGATAACGAGGAAAATATGAACCGTTATACCGTTACTCGCCACCAAACAATCCTTACCACACGAACAATGATTTGTATCAAATTCCCAATCTCAGATAATCCAACCTACTCATGTTAACTAGGTGACACTAATTCCCTCTTAAATCCTTAAACATTAACCAGTAAAAACTTTCAAATGATTATAATAAATTTGTAGATAACCATACAACAGTCGAAACTTAACCGTGAGCATCCATGCTCACAGAAAAATAAGCACAGCAGAGTGCTCTTATGTGATTCACAAAATCACCGTTCGTATATTTTCTGTATATGTTGTTTTTGGATATTGCTAAGACGTGTTAATAACGCCTACGTTACAGGAAACAACGAAATAAACTATTATCGCCTTCTTTCCTCAAACAAGTCTGGATAAGTTCCGCTCATAGATGGAAATAATTCCAGTAAGACTCACGTATAATCGGTGCGGTACTTTGATTGTGTTTTCTGTTATTTACATCACGGCGTTGCCCATTGAAAGACGTCATTGGCAACAATGGTTTTCCTTATCAGGTTGGCCAATATTTCAAAAGGAAAACTTTGCAATATAAAAGTGTAGAAGTAAGACTAGAAACTCAAATCCGCTGCTTTCGTGATTGAAAGATACACGGTAAGTTTTATACGAAAATACTATTATTTTTCTTCAACTTCAAGTATAAGCAATTTATTCAAACAAGTGCCTTAAAATATTTATTTGTAAGCAGCTTATATTATAAACATTTATATTGAAATATTTAAAAGTCAGCAATAAATATTATTAAATACGTATTTTTTTTAAAAAATAATAATTATTATTTTATTCTTATTTTAATAATAATAAAATAATATTTATTTAATTAAATATTTTTTAAATTATTTAAAAAATTATTAAATTATTATTACTAATAATAATAAATAATTTTTATTTTTAAATGTATGTAATAAAATACGTTTAGAAATAAAATTCACATTTAAAATTATTGTACTTTGAGCACGTTTCATACTTTAAGCATCTTTATAAAATTTTATTTCTATAATTTTAGAAACTCAGACTTATTAAAACTTGTAGATTCATTAATGAGTCCTAAAAATTTCCAATTATTAGCAAACAAATATAAATCAGCAGTAATAACAATACTCGAATGCTGTTTACCTGTTTAAAAAATACTTAATAGATTAAAAGCTAGTTTTATAAAGGGTTTAATACAGTACTTCTGGACATAAACAAATCTATAAAAAATTTATTATTATTATTAGACTATTATTATTTGTATTACCTGTGTTCTTTGTGAAGAAAGAAATCTACCTTTGTAGCTATTTCAATTGAATTTAAAAACATATGTATTTTATATAAATAATTATTTATATATTTTATTATTGTTGCTATTTTGACACATACTAGAATTTATTACATGTGTCAGTCATGGGTTTATCAATAATTATTTTTATAAAGATTCGTTTTAATAATATAAAATATTCACCATAATTCATGTTTTAAGAGAAAGGACTAGTTTAAAGTTTTTTATCTATTGTTTAAAAAGTGAATTACTCCTAGACAGAAAATTAGAGAAACTTATAATAATATAATAGCAAATAATTGCAATACTGTACTTTGAATGTTGAAGAAAAATATTGTGTGTTAATTTCTTAAGCAAGGCAACCATTGTTAATTTATTCCTAAAGTATTTAAAAAACATATATATATATATATATATATATATATATATATATATATATATATTTGTGTAAACTGGATTTTCTTTTGAAGGGCTTCTTATTTATACACAGATATGTAATCATCAGAAAAAACCTTTAAAAAGGCTTTACAAGAATGTAATGGTCAATGACCTCATGTCCCATAATGTCCTGTTAAATTTATAGTTCTGGTTTTAAGAGTCCAAGCTTTAACAAACGATACTATAATACAGCCGTCATACGTTATTGCAGTTTTCATTATTACCAGCTGGTGCTAAAATATTCGTCTAGCGCGTTTTGGCTAAACGTATTCATTCTTAGGCTAATGACTCTGCTATAAATGTCTAGAACGATAGTATAAGCTCAGTGTTACAAGTTCACTATTTGTACTCATTTTTATATATTTATAAAAGTTTTACTTCCTAATGTTTATATAACATTTAAGTTCGCAATTTTAATTTCAACAGCAAAGTTAACCTTTAGCGTAGTTTATAACTAAAATACCATAGACTATTACCGCTCGATGGAAGGAAAAGTGTGAATTATATATAAATATACTCATTGGAGGAGTGGTCTGCAACTATTACTAGGAAATAAAGATGCATAATTGGCCACGTGGTCGCGTTCAGTTCCTTTCCTGAAATAAACCTGTGTGCAGAGGTCACAGAGTGGCATAAAATTATCTACTGGAGAATATTACATCATAATTTTATTTACTTTTATAGTATGCCTCTATAGACGAAAGATAATGTATATAAGCTCCTTTAAAATTCGTATCATTTGAATTTTGACTCAATAATTAAGTCTCAAATAATAAATCGATATGGTAACAAAATAACGAAATTATTTCATTTCATTAATCAAAATAATTAATCGAAATAGTAACAAAATAACGAAATTATTTCATTTGATTAATCAAAATAATTAATCGAAATGGTAACAAAATAATGAATGTTATTCATTTGAATAATCAAAATAATTAATCCAAATGGTAACAAAATAACGAATTTTTTGCATTTGATTAATCAAAATAATTAATTAAAATGGTAACAAAATAACGAAATATATCGTTATTGGTAAAAATAAAGTTTTAAAGCTTGGATTTTTTGTGTTGTAATTAGCAAGATGGTAATAAAGTTTTAATTGGTTTTACATGCAGTAATTATAAACAATACTGAAACATTTATAATTGTATGCCTATAATGTGAGTCTTTAGGCCTACGTAAGAATACTAGAGTTCAATTACTGAAATGTATACAAATATTGTTTTAGACAATAGAACTATAAAGAATTATTCGCTTTAAAACAGAAATATAAACTCAATATTTCGAAAGATTAGTTTCGGCTCTATAAATATATTCTTCTTATTAATAAATTGACCGGCTTCTATTTGACAAAGAAGGAAATGTCTCCAGCAATTAGGTTATTTTCGACAGTTGTCCTTTTGCGGTTAACTCATTGTGCGGTTTTTATTTTGCGAACGCATGCCTTTGTGATATCAAACGTAGCAAAAATGCTGCTTCTAGTTTATCTCTCGTACGGATTCTAAGCCATTCACGTTTTCCCTATTTCAGGGGTTGCCTGTGTGTTATCTGAAGAAACTATTGTTAGTTTTTTCCACAATTTATCACAATATTAACTTATTTTAAGTCCTCTCTGAACTTGCAAAAATACCGGATTGAAATTTTAACCAATATCTGTGTTGCACAGTATTGTATTAATGTTCTATAGTAATTTTGTTTATCTACCACACTGAAATGGAAGTATAAAAACTTATCTTCAGCATAGAAACACATATTGAAAAATAGGCAGCTATTAAAAAAGCTATCAAAGAAAATTAGTTACTTTCGTATTATACGGGGTCCACTATTGTAGAAGGATTTTTCTTACCGGGCTCCTAAAATGACTAAATAAAACATGTCCTAAGCCCATATACATGAAATTTTTTTTTTGTCACAAGAAAGGATACTTTTATCAAATTATAGTTCGGTAAATAATTCAGTACTAAGTCTGCATACCAACGGCGCGCCGTAGGCCTTCTACGTATTCGTATATTAAAATATACATGTATAGTCTCCAGTTAGGATAGGATAGGCTACAATTTTAATTTACAATTAATTTTATACATTACTATATACCTATATTAAAATATACCTATAAAGTGTCCAGTCAAGACAGATTTGGTTCTAGTTTTATACCTTACCTAGACGTCTACTTCCGCGGAGTAATACCTTTTGCCAGCTGACGTCACGTGATCTCTATTCTAGACGCATATCAATTGATCCCAGAAGGCGAAGCAATGTGAGGCAAATACTGCCTTTTGATTGGTCGTGTAGCTCCTATGTACATGAAATATATGTAAATTATTTCTTCTACCCACCTTGCCATTAGTTACAATAAAAACAGCACGAGTTCCGTGTTTTATGTTTAATTTTATATCGTGTGCTGTGTATTATAAACTTATTATTATCCTGAACCATTTTGTTTTCTACTTTTTCTTGTCAAAATTATTATGGATTGCCTACCACAAAATTATCATTATAAAATAATAAGGGAAAGAATTCTTTGAATATATGGTTTAAATACAAATATTATAATAGTTTGGCGTGAATTAAACACTCCAATTTTTACTATATTTATATAAACATTTCATTTCCGGTAAGTACAGGGCTTTTGGGTATCTTAGAATGCTACAAATTCAACGAAATTTCGTAAACAGACGCACATTGACGTCCTTGAACATATTTCAAAATTTTGTTTACCTCATTTCCATCATTTTTTAGTATTTGAGGCCCATGTAATTTATTGTGAGGCCAAAATAATTTTTTCTAAAGGCTTTACGAATTTGACAGTTGTTGTTGATGGAGTGGAAGAAGCTACACGACCAATCAAAAGGCAGCATTTGCCTTACATTGCTTCGCCTTCTGGTATCGGTTAATATGCATTCTAGTCTTACTGTGTACATTTGTTTGGTTAAACTTATAAAGTTACAAGAAAATCTATCTTGACTGGATACTTCATAGGTATATTACAATACATCGATATAAAATTAACCTTCAGTAGTAATAACAAAAATAGTTATTATCAATATAGCTTCTAGTCATGTTTTTGAATATTTAAACTCATTGCATTGGGGATGGGTAATGTGCATTTTTACCACATATAAATAACATATGTATGATAGCGGCCTCCGTACAATACGTAAGGAGAAGATTATTTTAAATAAAACATTTCAAACTCTACAAAATCTAAAACAATTTGCAAACACCTAAGGCCTATTCTAAAACGTTATAACCATGAATAACGCAATATATGAGAAAATTATTCAACAAACATAAAATTTTCAACCTATATTATGTTTGAAGAATGCTTTACTAACAACCTATAACACGGTACTACATATTAAGTTTGTACAATATTTATAGTTTACAGAACTCTTATTTAACAGAATATTTTCTACGGATTTCGTATCATCTATTAATAAGTTCCTTATATGTTTCTTAATTTTTAGATACACAATGAAAATTTAAAATTATTCACACAACTTGGATTATTGTTTTTAGATGCGTAATATCCTCAGTTATATACGATTATCCGGATCATCTGTTGTTTATCGCAATTCTTTATTATTGTAAGAGGGCTCAGTCATTTTTAATAAGGAGAGAAAATACGTTATTCGTTAATTAAATTTTATAATCTGAAAAAACGCAGTATGTTCAAACTAATCAATTCATAAGACACATAAAACTATACAATCAAATCTGTAAAAGATTATATCTTAATAAAATAGGTTTTCTTGTGTAGAGGTTCTAAGCTTTTTACCAGTTAGTATTTATGCTCGCCTTCGCCTTCTAGTTTTCCAACTGTCTCCACGGGATCTGAAGCCACATCCATTTGGGACAGATTCGTCGGTAGGCTCTAGGCCCTGACCAGTTTTAATAATTTTCTGCTATGTACTTTCCCACTAGCAGCTAGGAAAGAAAGGTCCGCCGCCGCAGACTCCCGCTTACGGCAGTAAGACGACTTAAATACTAAGGGGAGGCGCCACGTGCCACTAAGGCTCCTTACCGTACCACTAAAGACCTTCCTTACCATGAGGGTCACGAATCTACATCGGCACGAATCGTACAACACCTTCAGATCGGGGGTGTAAGTACCGATCCAGACCAACAACCTGGATGGGGCGTGATTCTTGGTTTCCCGTCCTCAAGGAAGGGCAGTTCGAGAGCCGGGCAGATAACAATCCTACAAGTGCTAACCCTTTTTTCTGAGCCGCCTCCATGCACTCACGCATTTGCCTAAATGTCTCGTTTATAGAGAACCACAAAAAACTCTACACCCCACCCGTACCCCACACGTGAATTAAGCCTCTCCACCAACGTCACGGTCATGCAGCCCATAGGAGAGAACCTTCTGACACATATTTATAAATAATAATTAAAATATGATTACACTTTTTCGAAATGTAACAAACATGTTTCACCACTGTTATATACAAAATAGTAATAAAGGCCAGACCGGTAAACGAGTTAGAAGGGTGAGTTAGTTTTCCAAGAAACTTTTACAATCTTGGTCCTCCATAAATTCCTGCATTATGGTTCCTCCTTTTAATTAGACTGTCTAGTCTATTATAGCCTTCGAATGAGAAGAATGCACTGTGAATATATGGGGGGGGGATGTACTATATAAAACCAGGTGATGGTGGATTTAGGAGGGATTGTGGGATCACGTCTGCAAGGTCGAGTACCTCAAGTAAACCTACCCTGATCTCCTGGTACTAGGCATATATGGGGATGGTACTATATAAAAATTGATGGTAAAGGATTAAGGGTGATTGTGGCCTTACGTGTGTAGGGTCGAGTAGCTCAAGTAAACCTACTCTGATCTGGTACTGGAATATAGGGTGATGGTACTATATAAAAATTGATGGTAAAGGATTAAGGGTGATTGTGGCCTTACGTGTGTAGGGTCAAGTAGCTCAAGTAAACCTACTCTGATCTCCTGGTACTGGAATATAGGGTGATGGTACTATATAAAAATTGATGGTAAAGGATTAAGGGTGATTGTGGCCTTAAGTGTGTAGGATCGAGTACCTAAAGTAAACCTACTCTGATCTCCTAGTACATGAAATATACAGGGATGGTAATTTCCAAAAATTGATGGTAAAGGATTAAGGGATGATTGTGGAATCATGTGTGTAGGGTCGAGTACCTCAACTAAACCTACTCTGATCTCCTGGTACTGGGAATATAGGGTGATTGTACTATATAAAAACAGGTGGTAAAAGATTAAGGAATGATTGTGGCATCACGTGTGTAGGGTCGAGTAGCTCAAGTAAACCTACTCTGGTCTCCTGGTACTGGGATATAGGGTGATGGTGCTATATAAAAACAGGTGGTAAAAGATTAAGGAATGATTGTGGCATCACGTGTGTAGGGTCGAGTAGCTCAAGTAAACCTACTCTGGTCTCCTGGTACTGGGATATAGGGTGATGGTGCTATATAAAAATTGATGGTAAAGGATTAAGGGTGATTGTGGCCTTGAGTGTGTAGGATCGAGTACCTAAAGTAAACCTACTCTGATCTCCTAGTACATGGAATATACAGGGATGGTAATTTCCAAAAATTGATGGTAAAGGATTAAGGGATGATTGTGGAATCACGTGTGTAGGGTCGAGTACCTCAACTAAACCTACTCTGATCTCCTGGTACTGGGAATATAGGGGGATGGTACTGTATGAAACCAGATGGCAAAGAATTAAGGGGGATTGTGGCATCACTTGTGTAGGGTCGAGTACATCTAGTAAATCTACGTGATCTCTTGGTACTGGGAATATAGGTGGATGGTACTATATAAAACTAGATAATAAAGGATTAAGGGGGTTGTGGCATCACGTGTGTGCGATCAAGTACCTCAAGTAAACCTACTCTGAACTCCTGGTACTAGGAATATAGGGACACGTTACAATATAAAACCAGATGGTAGAGGATCAAGTGGGGATTGTGGCAATACATGTCTATCCTGTTCTCCTGGTACTAGGAATATAGGGACACGTTACAATATAAAACCAGATGGTAGAGGATCAAGTGGGGATTGTGGCAATACATGTCTATCCTGTTATCCTGGTACTAGGAATATAGGGACACGTTACAATATAAAACCAGATGGTAGAGGATCAAGTGGGGATTGTGGCAATACATGTCTATCCTGTTCTCCTGGTACTGGGAATATAGGGAGATGGTACTATATAAAACTAGATTGTAAAGGATTAATGAATGATTGTGGCAACATTTGTGTGCGATCGAGTACCTCAAGTAAACCTACACTCATCTCCTGGTACTGGGAATATACAGGTATGGTACTATATAAAACCAGATGGTAGAGGATTAAGTGGGGGTTGTGGCATCACTGTGTAGGGTCGAGTACCTCAACTAAACCTACTCTGATCTCCTAGTACTGAGATAATATAGGGGGATGGTACTATATGAAACCAGATGGCAAAGAATTAAGGGGGATTGTGGCATCACGTGTGTAGGGCCGAGTACCTCTAGTAAACCTACTGTGATATCCTAGTTCTTGGAATATACAGGGATGATACTATATACAAATTGATGGTAAAGGATTAAGGGATGATTGTGGCATCACGTATGTAGGGTCGAGTACCTCAAATAAACCTACTCTGAACTCCTGGTACTGGAAATATAGGGACATAGTACTATATAAAACTATATAGTAAAGGATTAAGATTGGGTATTGTGGCATCACGTGTGTACGATCAAGTACCTCAAGTAAATCTACTCTGATCTCCTGGTACTAGGAGTATATGGGGATGGTACTATATAAAACCAGATAGTAAAGGATTAAGGGGGGATTGTGGCATCACGTGTGTACGATCGAGTACCTCAAGTAAATCTACTCTGATCTCCTGGTACTAGGAGTATATGGGGATGGTACTATATAAAACTAGATAGTAAAGGATTAAGGGGGGATTGTGGCATCACGTGTGTACGATCGAGTACCTCAATTAAACCTACTCTGAACTCCTGGTACTGGAAATATAGGGACATAGTACTATATAAAACTATATGGTAAAGGATTAAGATTGGGTATTGTGGCATCACGTGTGTACGATCAAGTACCTCAAGTAAATCTACTCTGATCTCCTGGTACTAGGAGTATATGGGGATGGTACTATATAAAACCAGATAGTAAAGGATTAAGGGGGGATTGTGGCATCACGTGTGTACGATCGAGTACCTCAATTAAACCTACTCTGAACTCCTAGTACTGCGAATTTATAGGGACGTTACTATATAAAACCAGATGGTAGAGGATTAAGGTGGGATTGTGGCATCACACGTCTATCCTGTTCTCCTGGTAATGGCAATATGGAAATCAACAACGCTCGCGCAAGTCTTCATTCTAATAAAGTTAAACCACCTTGTCAGTCAAGGTTCTAATTGAACTTGTATCTGACCTTTGTGGTATTTCACGTTCACAGTTGTGAGACTGGACAGTGCTGCGCTCTTCGAGGTTAAACCAAAACTTCTTTGATGAAGTTGACATTTTCTTGTGCGATTACTATACATAAAGCAACGAAAATGTAATTAATATTTTCATAATCTTGAAAAGATTAACCGTCGGAGTGTATTCGTAAAGGTTTGTGTAAGAATAAATTTTATTTGAGAAATAAATTGTTTATGATAGTCATATTAAATATCAAGTCTCTGAGTATAATGAGCCGATTCTTTCGGAACTTATTTCTTACGAATGTTCTGGTTTGCCGCTGCCATACAGATGACTAGGTAATATCTGCATAAAAAGTGTGCACTTTTTATATGTTAACATTATCAAGAGAAATAAATCCTGTAAGACACTTTACGAAAATCAATCACGTACTTTATTACAAAAAGCTGGCATGATGTACCAGTATTCGCTTACAAATGTATTCTTATACATAGGTATTTTTCTTATAGTCTACGTATTCTCATTACTTTATTTTATAGTGCGGGATCCTTTAAGCCTGATAAGTACATGTGTGGGGAGAGGAGAATAATCCCCCTCCCCACTGAATAAACCGAACTGTTCGCGTTTAACTGAAGACAATGGTGTTACTTGCAAAACTCTCGCTCCTAACAAAAACTACCCGGACAGAGTCCGAATTACATCACGTACTCTACTGTTAATAGCGTTTCTCACATCTCATTTTCCTTCTTTTTCTGTCTAGATATTCTGAAGCTCTCAGTCCTTTTTGTTATGAGTGCCTCAGTCTTTCCCTGTTTAATGTTGTCAACATTCAATTTCTAGTTTTGCTTGACCATCTTTTGCTGGGCAACATTGCAGTTGTTCGTTTTATTTTTTTAATATTTTGTATACAATATGTTCATATTATTCCATTTTTTTCTGTATGTGCTAACTATCCAAACGTTTTCTGTGGCAACCCCTTAAATAATTCATGTAAATGGTCCTTATTATTGGCAAGTTTCTGTTACCTATTTTTAATCTTCTCCTATGTATAATACGATGTATTATATAGCCTACTTTCATCCATCCTTACGTTGTTGCCTCTTGTACAGTTTCTATAAATCCTTGCAAAATTTCTATAAGTTAGTTCCTTGTACATTTTCTATATAATTCCTTGTTCAATTTCTATATTTCCTTGTACAATTTCTATAATTCGTTGTACAATTTCTATATAATTCATTGTGCAATTTCTATAACTCCTTGTACAATTTCTATATAACTCCTTGTTCAATTTCTAAAATTCCTTGTACAATTTCTATATAATTCCTTGTTCAATTTCTAAAATTCCTTGTACAATTTCTATATAATTCCTTCTTCAATTTCTCTAATTCCTTGTTCAATTTCTATAATTCCTTGTTCAATTTCTATAATTCCTTGTACAATTTCTATATAATTCCTTGTTCAATTTCTATAATTCCTTGTCCAATTTTTTTGTCTCTGATACTAATTCAGGCCTTATACGTTACATCTCTTCTCCACTTTCATCTTTAATACTGAAATTACTTACAGTTCGTTAAATTTTCAGTTCCTTATACTTGATTTATCCCTTCCAAAAAATGTTGTTCAACCATCGATACGTAGCGTGTAACAATTTCAGACGCTTTTATATTTGTCATCAGAAAGAGCTAATCTACATTACAACTGATAAATCTTTCACTTTGTAGATATTGTGAATGGCTATTCACAATAGATATTCAAATCTACTGTTTTATTTAAATTTTTTTTTATCAACTTGGGAGTGGGTTTAAACTGCCCGAAGCACCGCTACCTTAGGTATATTGTACTTAGCTCCCTGATCTAGTCAAAGAGCCCCTTCCCTCTTACCAGGTTTAGAAGTTTCCTTACTAGTGTTTTACCTTCAGCATCCTCTTCCAGAGCTGTGCTAACAAAAAGAGGTTGAAGCGCCTCTCGCCAAGTGCTTCACATCTATAAATGATGTGTGTGGCGGTCTCCAATTCTTGCCCGCATAATCTGCACACTGGATCATCTTTGAAGATACCCGTATTATCCAGATGTTTCCTTAGTCCACAGTGTCCCGTGAGTAGACCTGTGACTATCCTCAATTCATGTCTAGAGAGATAGATGAGACTCTCCTGCAGCCCCAAGGAAGGTTTCCTAAGGGTTAGCTTACTGTGTCTCATTCCTTCAGCCCTGACCCAGTGCTCACAGTGTCTTTCAGCCATCCACCTTCGCACTGCAATCTTGACCATGGATTTGGAAATACCTACCGCCGGCTCCGGTCCAATTAGGGGAGTTGAAGACTCCTCTCTGGCCAGCGCATCTGCGGCTTCATTTCCAAATATTCCCCTATGCCCAGGCACCCAACCTATCTTGATTTGGCTGTGCCTTGCCAGAGCTTCTAGGTTATTTAGGCACTCCCTAACTATGGCCGAGGTGACCACATGTCCGTTTAGTGCCTTAATTGCTGCCTGACTGTCAGAGAAAATAGCAATCCGGGTCCTGTGTATTCCCCTTCTCGCCATCTCTCCCAGACAGGCATTTATAGCATATATTTCGGCCTGAAAGACAGAGGTATGCCTCCCCAAGGAAAAAAAACTAGTTTTACCCTTGGGTTTTTACAATACACCCCCGCTCCAGTGCCGAAGTCCATCTTGGAGCCATCTGTGTACCAGATCTGAGCTCCTGATGTTACTGACCCTGACCATTCCATCATAGTTTGGTGGGCCTGGTCAGGTGCAAACGTCCGAGTAAGGTGGTCACTGCCCATCTCCAAGACAGGTTGTTTGACCACGAACTTGATTCTCATATGTTCCGAAACATCTGGGAGATTAGCCCAGTTGTTCGAGTATGCAATCTCCATGCTGGGGTTTGGTGCTTGTGGTTGATTGCTTCCCACCTGTTGCACCTCACCCCTCACAACATCCAAGCCCTGGACGTTAACATGCTGGGCTCGGTTTTGGCCTCCCCTGCGTTGTGTGCTCAGGATTATTGGCCCTCCCGCTGCTCTCGCCTGATTTCTTCGGAGCCGCTTTCTGGCCGCTACACTTATACGCTTTTTCCGTAGAGAAAGCGTGCTCAACTCTACAACCATTTCACTGGTTTCTGCAGTCGGCAGCTTGGTAACCGCCCCCGCACCCCCAGTGGTGGTTGCCGTTGACACATCTGCTACAGACTCACTGTTTGCCGTCTCATTGGCTCCGGCTGTCTGTGCAGACTCAACATCAATTTGTGTATTTACTTGGTCCATTAGCTTCCCAAGTATGGGGGAAAGAACGGTCAATCAGAGCAGAACCCCCACTGCCCTGGCAAGACAACATACAATGAGGTTTTGTCTGGTTCCTCAAGGGGATCGCGTGCTACTGCATTTTATACCCTGCAGCCATTCATTCATCGGCACGATGCCTTCCACCTTGGATTGGGTATTCAGTCACTGACCTTGAAGCACACCCCAAGTTCAGGACATTATTAACTGTTGCTCATGGAGCGAACAGCCTGCTTTACTCTCTTTTGTTACAACTGTGTCGTTAGGGTAGTTTCCCGCCCATACTTCACAGCCGCATTGCCCTTGGTTCACCTGGGAGGTGAGAGTAGCATTGTGAGGACTTAATTCCCAACTACCCCAGTCCCCAGTCAGAGCAGTTATTTCTACCACATCCAAGCGGTTGACTGACGAGGAGGGATAATTCCTCTTGCCTTGGTCCGGGCCTGCTTATTCAGAAACCTTCCGGAATCCTTATTCACAAGTAACCTACATATCTGTAGGCCGTTCCACTATCCGCCACCCGTGGACCCGCTCAGTTGCTAAGGCAAGCTATCTGGGAAAAATATTCACAATGGATATTCAAATCTACTGTTAAATACTAGTTTAAAGTTTTTAATGAAAATTATCAATTTGTTTTAGGCCTACTTCTTATATAAATTTGTTTGAGGCCTACTTGTGACATTAATTTATTTACAATAGGTCATACTTCTTATATCAGTTTTTTTAGGCCTACTTCTTAAAGGCCTATCAATTTGTTTTAGGCCTACTTCTTATATCAGTTTGTTTTAGGCCTACCTTATATCACTTTGTTTTAGGCCTACTTCTTATATCAGTTTGTTTTAGGCCTACTTCCTATATCAATTTGTTTTAGGCCTACTTCTTATATCAGTTTCTTTTAGGTCTACTTCTTATATCAATTTATTTATGCCTAGTAGTTACATTAATTTATTTAGGGCCTGCTTCTTATATCACTACCTTTTCGGTCTACTTCTTATATCAATTTATTTAAGGCCTACTTGTTACATTAATTTATTTAAGTCCTACTTCTTATATCAGTTTGTTTTAGACTTACTTCTTATATCAATTTGTTCCATGCATATTTCTTATAATAATTTATTTAAGGCCTACTTCTTATATCAGTTTGTTTTAGGCCTCATTCTTATATCAATTTGTTTAACCAAATTGGTATACTATTTAAACCGACTTATAGTATTTATACGACTTAAACTATAAATATAGTTAGGTCTAAACTGCTATCCCCAAGGTTGATGAAACTTTTTATACGTTTTTAAATATCGGATTTTTGGTAGGAAGTAAACGACGTAAATAATTGTAATTTTCAAGAATAATTATAATGGTTTTGAATTCTAGGTTATATAGCATTTTTGAAGAGTGAATACATTAGCTTAGGCCTACTACTAACTACAATTATTCTTTATTTCCGTACCTGAATCGCCAATAATATTCACTTAGACCTAATTGTGAATCCAATGCCACCTTTATTATTAAATTTGGAGGATTTTCTGATTTGGAAGGTTTTTTTAAGGTTGTTGTTCCAATATAAAAATGTGCTAGTTATTTAAGAATACACGCGTGGCGGTTTTATGCAAGAATTAAATGCAACCAAGATTGAAATTTGGTTCTTTAAATGATTTAATTCACTCCTTATCAATAATCGGAGGTTTAATGCCCTACCTATTTACACTAAAGTAAAATTTAAAAATGCCAAACTATTTATTCGAAATCAGTCGGTTATTTTAACTTTCAGGTCATTTTATTTCAGAATTTTTGAAATAAAAGCTTAAGGGTCTCTGTTGAATTTTTAAATGGATACTTTGTTATGGGCCGACTATGTTTTGTGAACGAAGAAAACTTCTACTTACTAAGATATCGATTTTCATACATTAGAGTATTCAAAGTAAATTGATGGCATATGATGATTTCAAATAACAGCTGATTTTATGTTAAACATTGTATTGTAGAACTACGTTTTACACACGTAGGTTATGTTACATTTATAGCATATTATTAAGTTAAAATATTAGTATTTTATATTTTAATGCAGTAATATAAAAATTAACTTATTTATATTTCTATAACTCTTGTCATAATTAATTTCATATAACATATAAGATATAACGGGATATTTTTTTATTCCAATTTTTCAAACAAAAACTCTCTTAAACGTGTCAATTAAATTGTGTTCAGTAAATTTTCAACATCTAATAAGGGTTTTCTATTATCTACATTATTTTATTATTAAATACAATAATGTAAATAGATTCTATTGAAACATCTATTAAGTATATTTTTCAAAAAAACTAATCAATCTTAGTGGGCCACTCCCACTAACTACTGTAATTTCTGAAATGATGACAAAGTATGTTTTGCTCGGAGACAAATCTTACTCTGTAAAATGCTGTGATAATAAATCTAAGAAATATTTAGTCTAAAGAATTGGGATGTTTCATAGCATTTAATTTTTTTAATTACTATAATAAATTGTTTTTAACTTTATTTATTTAAAAATATATATAAAGGTAAACATAAGATTTGTTCACTTCATTATAGTCAGCCAGGTTTTCAATAAGAAACAGTCATTTCTGTCGATCAGTCCCATGACTACCTAATATCTTTTTGTAGATTTTTAAAAATTGTCTTGAAGTTTTCTTACTCTAATTCTATTATTTCTTTTCCCCAGTTTTAAAAATAAATTCCTATTTAATAAAATAATTTAACATTTTTTTTATTAGTAAGAATATTTGGTTTTTGTTTTAGAAGCCACGGATCTCAGTATTTAAAGCGAAAATTTTTCCG
The DNA here is from genome assembly GCA_036971475.1 of Prosapia bicincta. Taxonomy (NCBI): domain Eukaryota; kingdom Metazoa; phylum Arthropoda; class Insecta; order Hemiptera; family Cercopidae; genus Prosapia; species Prosapia bicincta. Next base: position 48,896,987 of record JBAIZL010000006.1, read on the forward strand.
AGGGTTAATGTTTGCTTTAAATTAAAATTAAAACTCTATTAAATACTGACACTGCCTCCGGGGCTACATCTAGAAAGATGTATCTAGAGATAAGAAAGCTCTTAGAAGTGTTTCTAACTTGCTAGATCAGTTGTCTTTAGTTAGTGAGTAGGAGAGAAGCCCTTTTTAAACCGTTGTCAACAACTGTTTAGCATAGTCTCTTGATTCTACGGACTGAAGGGATTTTGGGTCCAATAAGGAAAGTTCTTGCCCGCACGATGTAAGTAGCAGAAACTTTAATTATTGGGAGATCAGTTTTGTCAATTAAAGCGAGCGATTACGAAATCGTCACTAATGACTTTCATAAAGATAAACCACCAGGATATTTTCTAAAAGTTTTGAATTCCTAACTAAGAACATAAACAATGTACAAATTTTAAATTTGTATCCTGCTGAAAATCGGTCAAACTTTATCACTTACTTTTTCATATTCTATCAGATTTTTAAGCTCACTATTACCAACCCGTTATGACAAATTTTTTGTGTTTCTACAAACTTTATGTAGGTAAAAGAAGATATTCTTTGGAAAAACATTACACAATTACATGAAATTCAGAGCTTAAATTGCATATTTAAACTGCAAGTTTTAAAGTTTTACTAAACCCTTTATAAATCCGTTGAGATTCGCAAGTTTCTGATACTCTGGCAAGTTTTATTTCTTCATGTTGACACGTTTTGTAGATTCTTCATCAATCAGAACTTAAATAGAGAACACGTAAGAGGCTTGGATTGCCAACTGTTGAAACAGAAATAAATACGTTAATGTGAAGAATACCAGAGACTCAACAAATAAATAAAACTCATATTTTACTTCAATAAGAGAATCAAATGTGCTCAAATGTGCTTGTCTTCCAGTGAGCTTCGGAAAGCAAATTGATTGCGCACGTTCTTACAAAAAGTCTGGTTATCGTTAAGCTCTAAGGTCTATGAAAAAAATATAACTTCCATTTGTTTACAAAGCTTTACCATTTAAGATTTATGTGGGCGAAATGATTAATTTTTTTTATCCCTATCCGGTTAAGGACAACTTTTAATTCGATCTCGAGCATTGAATGTTGATTAGGTTTTTTAAATTCTAATATTAGCTTTGTCCCTAAACTATTTCCTAATTTGTATCGCTATTGTTATTAGATGTAGGCGTACATTCACAATAGAAAACATATTGTTTACCATTAACCCTTTTCTTAACGCAGTCTAACTCTTTTCTTTTACAGTTTATATCGTACTGTCTTCAATACAATATCCATCTTGTACTCTGCTGTCCAGTAGTTTACATTGAGTTGTGACCACGCGTCTTTTTTACCTTTCCTTATAGAGCTTGCGTTTAAGCCATGAAGAGCTTCCAGTGTTTATATTCAACCAATCAAAAGAGCAATTAACAGCACACTAGAGTAATTATAATTATTAAACATTTATAAGTCCGCATTTTTTAAAGAAAATAGTTACACAATCTTCACGTACATTTCGCCAACACAGTTAGCATCGTCAGAAGGTTACTAGTGAACTGAGAAATAAGTAAGTACTTATATAGCCTACTCCACTACTTCCATTGGTCAGCGCAGAGACCGCGACCGGTTCAACCAATACCAGTGCTATGCAAAGGAAGAAGACCACGCCCACCACTAACCTATAAGTTACAGATGCAACTTGAAAACTTATATACTAATATAATGTTAACTATTAATTAATATTAATAAATAGGTCTAATAATGGTTATAATAATATTATTATTATTACTAAAATTAACAATAATTAAATGACTTTATAATTAGGTCGTGTATTTGGACGTAACAAAGAAAATAACCTTAAACGTTTTTCTTAAAACCGGAAGTAACTAGTAAATATGCCTTTATGATTCCAATATAGATTAGGCACGAGACCCAGCACACGCAATGCCATAATATTTACCTCATATCTTGTAAAAGTGAGATTTATATTTCTCCTTTAACCCTCCTGTATTCTTAACCTAACCTTTGCAAACGGTATTAGTTAAACCAAATACTACTGTATGTTAAATCGATATCATGATGTACCTTTGAAGTAGACTTTATTTTGAAATCAGCATCAACAAGTCGACTGTATAACTTCAATCTTTCCCTTTCGATAGAATAAAATAACAAGTTTAGTCTATTAACGTCTCCCATGAGAATGTCAACTACATTTCACATCAGTAACTGTTTTGAAGTTACGCCAATAGAATTCGCTAAGTTATTTATAAATCGTTCGTTATTGATTGCATCACAGATTTTGCAACTGTCTATATTAAATAATTGGCTTGTCTTTGCTAATAGTATTGCGTAGTTAAACTCAATTTGAACGCTTTATTTTTAAACCATACTGATAATTTATTTGTAGTTTTTAAAAATGCTTGATTTTTCTGAAGTTGGGTAAGTGTTATGTAGCATTAAAGTACAGTCCTATAAAAAAGGAAGTAGCTTTAAAGCGGGAATAATAAAGCCTACTTAGATATACAATAGACAATTGGTTAGGTGCTCCTGTTTATTTAGTTATCCCGCGTAAAACGCGCTTTTTGAAAAGTACCAGGATTTGTCTAATAAAAGGCCTTTAAAGAATATCCGGTACTTTATTGGACCATCAAGTACATGAATTTTCTCCACAATTTATTGCACAGCAAAAGTTAAAAGAAATCTTAATTGAATATTTTGAAATTTGTGACAATGGACAAAATTAATAATTATTGATAATGTTTTCGATTATTGAACTGATAAAACATAAAAGAAAAACGCATATCTAGTACAAAAAGTACATTTACAATGGTGAGAAAACTGTTTTAAAAGATTACTTTCAAATAAATTTCGAAAATAATAATATTGCATAAAAGTAGGATATAAAGATTACCAGTTTAAAACAACTGGAAGACTAACAGAAAAGTGTGTTTTGATTATTTATAATCACAGAATAGGAACAAGTTTGAAAATTTCAGATATCAATGTATAAGATGAAAGTGAAACTTATATTGAAACCAAATATTGTTCAAATAATTCTTTAAAATGCTTTTACTATTACTTGCGACCAGACTTTTCGTTAAATAAAAGTTGTTAAATCGTTAACTTACCCTTGGAGAAAACGTTTTCGTCTTACGACTTCTTCAGCCTCGTATTTTTGCCGCTAGGAATGGTGTAGTTGCGCTTCCTCGGTACCATTATTTTGAAAGTTAGAAGTGATGTGATCGTAGAGTATGTGTGATCTGTGCCGTGTTTGTTCATTTAGGATGTCATTTTTATGTGTGTTGCTATGTCTGTATATTTTATACTGTTCTAGTGTGTTTAATTTATGGCCTTTGTTTCATGTATGGAGGATGCTCATGATATTTTCCATACTTAAGGTATGGAAAAATTTTACAAATAAGTAAATATATAAGATGGAAAATAACATGAGCATCCTCCACACATGCATATGCATATATGATATATGCATGTATATATTATATGAAATCCTCCACACATGAAATATATAGACATAGCAACACACATAAAAATGACACCTTAAATGAACAAACACAGCACAGATCACACATACTCTTCGATCACATTACTTCTGAGTTTCAAAATAATGGTTCCGAGGAAGCGCAACTGCAGCATTCCTAGCGGCAAAAATACGAGGCTGAAGAAGTTGTAAGACGAAAACGTTTCCTCCAAGTGTAAGTTAACAATTTAACAACTTTTAGTTAGCAAAAGGTCTGGTCGCAAGTAATAGCAAAAGTGTAATAAGAAATAACAACCGGCTCGTCATGAACAGCAACAAGATTTCAATCTTTAAAATGGTTTAGTAATTCATAAAATTTATAGGCCTAAGTTAGACAAAAGTAGACATACCTATCCCATTAACAACTTTAAATCAGTGTATTATTACTGGAAATAATTTATGAAACATTCTATACATTACATTGTTGATTGTTTTCTGTTTATGTTTAGAACAGAACAACTATGATAGCGCACTCTACAATTTCCCTTCACCGCCTTGGTGATGAACAGCAACAAAATGTTCAAGGACAAGGCACAAGTAATGGCGGAAGTCGTGGCCAGGGAAGGATTTAATCCTTATAATCAACGCGCAGGCTGATATTGTAAATTATATTATTTATTTAATGTGTTTATTTATTATTGCTTTACGGTTCTCTTAGTATTTATTGTAATTTATTTTAACTTATTATAATTTATAAAATCAATATAAATTAGACTGAAGGAGATGCAAGTGCAAAATATTATAAACAAATGTATTTTTTTATTTGTATATGTTATTTATTTGTTTGCTCTTGTGACTTTGTTACCAAATCTACTATAAATGCAACTGAATTACAGTTGAGAAGTGGATGTCAGTGTTTAATTTATTCTGTATAACTTACCTATAACTCACAACCCGCTACCGTCTGGTAGAATTTTATTTTCTGTGAACCATACGTTGTGATTTTTTTTACAAAATATATCAGTTAATTGCAATGGCGTAATAATTTGAAATGATAACGGTTATTGATGTTATTTTAAAGCGTTTATCAACAAAGTCATTTATACAAATAACTTTAAATTTTCCGTGATAGTTGTCCCTCCAGAGGCCATTTAAAAACGTTTATACCATTATGATATTGAAATTTTGTTCTCCAAATACTGGACATTGTCAACCACCCTTCCGCCTAAATTGTGCATATTTTTAACTAATTAAACTCAAATCAATACAAAAGATAAATTACTTATGCATATTTTGTTACCTTTCCTAATATTACAATATTTTCCTTTGTTGACGCGTTTCGGAATAACTACATTTTCAAAACTTTAATAGTACTGCTTATTAATATTATAATGTTAGGAGAAGCAGAAAAATTTACTCGAATATACAGGGCTATCATAAAAGAATGGTGCGGTTTCGAACATGGTTTAAAGGAAGACGGAATTACTTACAGTTAAGGTTGTTTATTCATTTAATTCGTCGTCACAAACAGTTTTTTTTACATAATTAATAAGTTTCAATATGTGCGCCCTTAGTCGCTCGACAAATGTCCAAACGTACTCAACTTCTCTCCAAACATTTGTTAACATTTCTCCGGTTATGGTTGTCATTGCTTCAATAATCCTGTTTTTTAAGTGATTCAGGTCGCGAATTTTTTTTGTGAATAAGCAACGCTTTTGATGTACCACCACAAGGGAAAATCACAAGGTGTCAGGTCTGGAGTCCTTGAAGGCCACAGCACAGGTCCTTGCCGGCCTATCCATTGATCGCCAAATTTGTCGTTCAAAGCGTCCGTGACCAATGCACTGAAGTGTGGAGGAGCACCAACTTGGAAACTTTGGGTTTGGAGGCTTTCAGAGATACCAATATAAAATCTAGACATTTTCCTACAATCTTCATACGAATTACTGAAACCGCACCATTCTTTTATGATAACCCTGTATACAAATATTCCTAACAAAAGTGAAAGTAAGTGTATTAAGCATTTCATACATTATTTTATTCCTAACGTTGTATACGCACACTATGTGAAACTAATTAAGTTAAAGTGAGAAATTGTTTCAATAATAAAAAGTATTTCAACTCTCTTCATTCTGATGCAAAGGAGAAAAATAAACCTATTGCTTTCTAAGGTCTTTTAGGATAGACCTTCCAGCGACTCTCAAAGTTCTTATCGTGCCTATTTAACTTTTCGTACTTAATTGAAATGATATTTGTGCTTAGTGAAAAAAAATTACTAGAGCTAATATATTATTCTGTTGTTTTAAAAATGAAGTATTTTCAAAACCATCTCGTTACTAGAATCTAGGAGCTCAGCGAGAAAGGGTGGGGAGTAAACCCTCCCAGAAGAATGACAAAGTTGTTTGAATCTTTTATTAGATTTATAAATTCTAATATGTTAGGAAAAAACCTAAATGGACTCATTATAACTTATATCTATTAGAAAAGCAATAAAAAGTAGGTAGACCTAATGTTTCTTTGTAGAATTATAGTTAGTAATGGCGAAAGTTCAAAGCTTGCATTTTAAAACATGTTTTTCTACAATCGTTTAAAAAAACGTTAAATAAATCCCGTCCTATTCGTTCATTTATATGTTTATTTAACATTCGTTGAGCATTTTTTTAAATATAGATCGTATTTATATTAGTAAAACATTTATTTCACTCATTTTGCCAAGTTGAAATAAAAGGCAACCGATGAGACTCCACAAATTAGCAAAGTGGTGTTTTCATTCTTTTGTTGTAGGCACAAGTGTCAGATATTGTTGCTGTGAAACTCCAGGGGGATTAAATAACCAGAGTAACCAGTTATCTGATGTTTGTAATACCCCAAATGTTGAAAAATGCAGTGTCCATTGGATTGAGTGGATAATTATGACAGTCCAATATTTCTCGTATGAGCCTGTGTAGTTGGCAGACCTGCATGACTGCATTAACAGCTGTTGTCTGATTTACTAGTTGAGGTTATGCTTTTGTTTGTGTGTGTTTTGTTATTCTGAACCGTTAATTAATATTTATGCTCCTAAACACTAATCATTTTAAGCAATTTGCAAAAGAACTTAATTTCACCAAACTTCACAACTAATGACATAAGAGGCAAACTGTACTACTAGCTATAACTGTATGAAACAACTGTGGCGTAATGTTTAACATAAATAAATGAAACCTCTCAACCACAAATAACTTTCTTCTTTTATTTAAAACCTTATGTACATTTCGATTGCATAGCAATCATCCTCAGAGGTAATTTACAATGAAAAATCATTTACCTCTGAGGATGATTGCTGTGCAATCGAAATGTACATAAGGTTTTAAATAAAAGAAGAAAGTTACTTGTGGTTTAGAGGTTTCATTAATTTATGTTCTACTACTAGATGTTTAATATTCATTGTCTTTCAATGAGTAGCTCATTTTTACGTCTCTCACCAAACAGTTGGGGTTAAAGGGTCAAATGAAGCTGCATCAATTCTTTACGAATATATGTTTTTTTGAGCATGTGGTAAGGGATTAGATAATATTGTGTGTGGGACAAAATAAAAATTATACCATAATGAGGTTTCTGTATTTTGTGATTTACAATAAGAAACAGCTAGGCCTAGACAGTCCAAAAATAGTGTTTCTCATTTGCAGCCACTCATATTTGAAGTGTGATCATGATATAGGCCTAATAAATCAAACAGCCCAAGATGAAGTGCGTTCCAAATGGGCAGAAGTAATTTAAGGGAAAAAGTTTGTTGAGTGCGAACAATTTCATTTCCGTGATTTTGGTCAAAGTTTTATTAACCGAAATTTCAGAAGAATTGTCCATTCGAAACTAGGTTTGAATTTCTCAAAAACTAACCAAATCTAAATTTACATAAAGATAACTGTAATTTATACTTTAGTTTATAACTATTTTAACATGTTCAAAGAGTTCGAAAAACGGAAATCAAATGCATAATTTTAACGCTGGTGCTCATTTAATATTAGAAACCCTTATCATGGTGTTTACAAACATGTTACTAAGACTTAAGTAGTCCCAAAGGGCTTAAACCAAAGAGGTAGCTATAATGAAACTGAACATGGAAGTCTTAACTTCGCAACATATAAAAAAAGTAAACGAAAAATATAATCATAATATTCAAAATCTATATAACACATCACAAGACACGTCGTGTATACGATGGCATTGATGAACATGTCTCAATATTTGTTTATCTTATTTTTAATTACTTTTCCATTTATTTGTAAACTTTAAATATAATTTTGTCTATAAGTCAGTGTTATAATTGTATTTGTAGATTTTAAATGTAATGTTGTTACATGTAAACGTACAGTGTTGTATACAGTATTTGATTATTTTAAAAATATTTATAATTTTAACGAAATTGTAACTTTAATTTAAACCAACTTATCACTACAAAAGATTTAAGCCGAGCACAGAACCGTAATTATAATTAATAACCAATAACCCTAGCGACAATGTATTTACGAGTATAAACAACCTTGATTGATGTACATTTCGCTAACACAGTTATCGTCATCAGAAGGTTACAAACACATTCAACCTATTATTACCTAAAATATGAAATGATGAGCTATTTAGTATTAATTACAAATACAATTATTATTTTCGTTATTAAACAGTAAATTGTCGTTTGTAACAAAACTATTTCCCCAGCTAATATAACATCAACGGCGACAAAATCGTCTTGTCACCTGTCCAAACAAATAGGTTATAAAATGGACTCAATTTAAGGGCAATAAAATAACCAAGGAGATTGAGAAAACAAAAGAATTTCAAAGAAACGTTTTTAATTTAGAATTTTTTCTGAAATTTTAGGATTTGGCTTGTCCTAGAAAACACAATAGGATAATGTTTTATTACTTAGGCCTAACTGTTTTTTAACGAAAAAATTACTGCAGACATAAAGCATGCATTCACATATAAAGTATTCAATGGTGTAATTTAATATTCCAATGAGGTTTTTCGTGAGTTGTTAAAAACCTTAAAATAAATCATTTCATTTTGAATTCTTTTATTACTATTATGTATTTATTGTTTTCAGAAAGCTAGCTATAACTACTGAAGCTTGAATAATTATTGATCTTTTAATTTATTTACTTGTTTGTTCCTTGTTTAATTTGTAGGTGACAAGAACAAACTAAAATTTGGTTTTTAGAATGTATTAATTTCCGGACTCTAATATTATTATTATGGACTTATTAATTATCTACAAATATATCTATTGGAATACACAAATTTCACTACTGATAAAAAAAACATAAACTTTATTTCTTACTCTCAAATTTTTAAACAATTGAATTTGTCTTCCCTAATGATAAATTGCATAGGAACTATGCACAAAATAATTCTAATATTTTAAGCTACAGCCAACACACACACACTCAGCGCCTAAGTACGTCACAACTCTCACTTTTTGACATCCAACTCCTTTCAAACATTAACTAATATCTTATTCCTACCTCACCCTTACCTTGATCTGAAACGACCCTAAAGGGCTCAGATACGGTCGGAATTGACAGTGCCATAAATTGCCCAAAACGGCCGTCCTCATTGAAAAAAAAGTGAATGCTACTATAGGCAAGTGTTACTTTTTATTATGTGTTCAAATGTTTTAGAGTAAAACTAGTGGCTCAAGTCGAAAATGGAATAAAATTATATTAATAAATTTTATTCCTTTTTGTGAGTAGGGAGTTTTGAGTTATTTCAAGAAGTATACCTATCTTTTTTGGCACAACTATTAAATTTAGATTGCTGACATGTTTTTCTAAAAGGTATTTTTTTAAAGAAGAAAAGGATGCCTTAAAAGGGTATAAAGGGAAACGTGGCAGAAGTGCTGGCTTTAAAGGTGGACATGAAGGAGGTGGGTGTGGATTTGAAGGGCCTGATGAGTACACTGAAAGAACCGTGGGAGGAGCAGGATTTTAAACAGAACTAAGAAAAACGAAATTCTTGAATTTTGTAGTCCATTACGTTCGGTAAAACTTAATTAATCATTTTTAAGTTAGTTTTCTAAAACAGAACATTCAATAAAATAGCCCAGAAAATTTCAAAGAACAGGATACAAAATAGCATACAAGAGTAATAACAAACTACAATACAAGGTTATTCAGGATTGAGAAAAGAGTTTTTATTTTCTAAATTACACAATAAAACAACATATTTCCAATACGCAAGATTAAGTACTGATTTACTTACCCGCAGTGACAAGAATGTAGCTTTTGTGGGATAAAATAGATATCTGTTAAGCAGGTTGGTCAGAAGGTCAGATGAAGGGAAATTATTTTCTGTTTTTAGTAATATATTTGTAAATATCCGCAGGCAAATATTTCCTTTAGCTGTTCGGAGAATTAGACCAAGAAACAAGGTCATCGCGATAGATTTTGTTTCCATTAACCAATAATAATATTCACTTAACCCCTACTGTACAGAATAGGTTAAATTTAAAACCATTTCATTCAACAAATCACTTCTAATGTAGAAGTATACATTAAAAAAGAAAAATTCACTATTTTAAAATATCGCATTCCTCTACCTACCAAATCTTATCCTTCTCCTTTTGGTGCTTGTACCTTTCTCTTCCAAAGAATTTTACTATTCAACAAAACATTCCGTTTATTTAATCACTGTCACATTAGTTTATGCCTATCCGAACTTTAATTTTGTAAATTTGTAAAAACTTACTGAGACGGAAAGTTTTTGATCGCTATGTGGCGATCTTCATCAGTGTATAAATTTTCTGCTTGGAGTTACTTTTTTAAAGACAGGTTTTCGGTAGTATCAAAGAGTACGTGTTATTTGTATTGGGTTTGTTCGTTTAATATGTTTGTATTTTGAGTTTTTATGTGTTTGTAAATTATATATATTGTTCTAGTGTGTTGAGATGTGGACCTTTTTCGTTGATGTGTAAGATTTCTAGGTTATGGTAAATGACTGTGTAATTGTGTCCTGTTTCTTTTAGGAGATTATAAAATGCTGAGTTGGTATTTGTGCTCCGCGACTCTTTGTTTGAAGCTGCGACCTGTTTGCCCAATGTAGAATTTGTAGTAATAGTTTGCCCAATGTAGTTACCATGGCAACAATATAAGGTTTATAAAATGGAGGTTTTTTCATATAGATATTTGGAACCAATAAGGTTAGTTTTAAAAAAGAGGTGCAAATAGTGAAAAAACTAAGAGATAAACCCTGTTATTATTGGAAAGCAGATAAAGGAAATACTATTGTTATTTTAGATAAAGTAGATTATGTTAACAGAGTAGAAGAATTGTTGAAGGAAGGCCCATACAAAAAGTTGAATAGGAATCCTTTAAATAAGTTTATACAAAGAACTAAAGAAGAGATTAAGAACTACAAATCGATTTTATCAGATAATGAGAAATGAAAATTAAGGAATTCTAACCCTACTTTACCAAGATTATATTGCCTACCAAAAATTCATAAACCTGGAAAAATGATGAGACCATAGTATCAGGTACAAATTCGCCTAATAATCATGTATCTAAATGGTTGGTTGGTCAATTTTCTAAGTTCGATTTCCAAAGGAAAATTTATACAGTGGAAAATAGAATAGAATTTGTAAATAAGATTAAAGAAGTAAAATTGAACAATAATGAAGTATTGGTTTCTTTTGATGTCTGCTCGCTATTTCCAAGTATCCCTATTGATGAGACGATAAAATACCTTACAGAATTTTTAGAATGTAATAAATTAGAGAAACAGAAAATCAATGAATATATTAAACAGAAAATCAATATATTATTCAATCAATGAATGAATGTTGAATGAAACAAAATTATTTTCAATTTAATAATGAATTTTATAGACAATTAGATGGTACAGCCATGGGGAATAGCCTATCTCCGTTTATTGCTAATTTATTTATGAATAGATTTGAATTTGAACTAAAAAGAGACCTTCCATATTTTCCACGTATTTGGATTAGATATGTGGATGATATTTTCGCGGTGTTTAATACCGAAGAATGTCAAGTAGAAGAATTTATAGCCCAATTAAATAGTAAGAACCCGGCAATTTAATTTACGTTTGAAATGGAAGAGAGTAACAAGTTAAATTTTTTGGATATTTCTTATATCAAAGTAGGTAACAAATTGGAGTTCGACATCTACAGAAAACCAACGAATAATAACAGATATATACTAAATAGTTGCAACCATTGCTTTCAACACAAACTAGCAACCTTTAATACGATGGTGAATAGACTTTAGTGCCGCTAACAAAAAAACGATTTTTTAATGAATTAACAAATATTAAAGATATTGCTAGGTGGAACCATTTTGACATTAAAGTTATTGACAACATATTACAAAACAAAAAAGAAAACTGTTGATGAAAGATTCCTCAAATTTATTACCGGAAGAAGGAAATAGAAGATACATTAGTTTACCGTATGACATGAATATTACAAGAGGATTGAACAGTATTTTTAACAAGTTTAATATTACAATCGCGTATAAAAGTTCAAATAATTTAGGAAGTTTGTTAGGGAATCCAAAAGATAAAATTCCTATGTTAGAAAAATTGGGTGTATATAAAATAAACTAGGAGATTATAATCAAATTTATATAGGTCAGTCTAGGAGAAAAATTGTCACTAGATATAAGAAAATATTTCCCATATTAAGTACCTCCGACCAGAAAAATCTAGTGTAGCAGAACATATAATAGACACAAACCATAGTTTAGATGTCAATAATATTAAGTTAATGAAAAATGGTAATAACATAAGCTTATTAAATGTTTTTGAAAGTATTTATGTATATAAATGTAGACACAATAATGTAATGTGACAAAGGGCCTATTCCTAATTCAGTTATATATTCTTTGATGGATTAAATTAAAAATCAGCTGATTTTGAGTGACAATGTTTTAGACAAAAAAAAAAAAATTTATAACCTCAATATTTTTTTGCCGTCCTCAACAGACATAAGTAAGTGCTACTGTGTTTAGTGATAACTAGTAGCTCACTTGAAGATGGAATCAACAAATATATGCAAATAAGTTGTTATTCTTGGTTCAGTAATATATAAATAAGGATTAAAAACCATAGTATTTTTTATTAAATTCCTTCTATTAGCTATATATATATATATATATATATATATATATATATATATATATATATATATATATAGTACAAATTCGCAATAGCTAAGAAAATACATTTTTATTCATCCAATCACATTTTAAATATTTTTTTTCTTATAGTGGATGACAATTGATTATGTCACAGTTTTTTCAAATATTTATCAATAATTAAACTATAAAAACTTGGGGGGGGGGGTCTAGGTCGGATTCGAAGTATCTTTATGTTCAAAGTCTAGAGCTTTGGCAACATTCCATAGCTAGAAGGATATTTCTCATAGAAGTATATTAATTTTTCTTTTGCCCCCATCTGGTCGTCGAAACCTCCTTTGTACAGCATTAAACTGTTGCCGCGATTACCACGAAATATTATAAATATTTCTCAAGGAATGAAAATAATAAAATAAACAAACAAACTGGATGAACGTAATCGAACCTTGCTTCACAAACGGACAATGCAAAAGGAAAGCGGAAAGAAATTACAACATAATGCAAGCGACAAAAAAAGAAGGCGTATAAATAGTAACAAACAAAAATAATAGTCTAACACCATACATAGAAAGGAAAATGGAAAATTGCAAGGATATTTGCTTTCTATTTCTCATTTACCATTGTTATTCTGGCATCTGTATATACATATTTATATTAAGTGTAAATATAAAATAAAAAGAAACTAAAATAGTTTTTCTTTGCTGACGTAAGTAGGATTAGACTTTAGAAAATGTTTATATTATGCCTAATTGTTTCATTTCCAACTATATATGCTTCAATTACGTTAATTGTTTAGAATTGAAACTAATACTATACTATATTTAGAAATACCATTGAAATTAGAATTATATATATATATATATA